>BNCP01000091.1:107500-215655 GCA_019650235.1 Volvox reticuliferus | reverse complement strand
TGTATGTGACATATGTTACGCTCTTCGAGAAACTTGATGAAGACTTCGGTTCAATTCCTTGGTAAGTTTATTTTTACATGTTATATCCGTAAATTGAAGGCACATGGGCCATATCTCTTATTCGCGAAAAACCACCTATAACCACCGTTGCCCCTTCTCCCAGTCCTATTAGTGCTCAGCAGAACCATCTGCCCTTCCGAAAAGACCACGTCCAGCTTGGACTTGTTGTAGTACTCTGCTCGTTGCTCGTTGCTGTGCCGCGTCCAAACACGACTTCGCGTCTGTCATTCGGGATAAGAACATCTTGGCGAAGGTCTTAGCCGCAGGGACATACACCTCCAGCTCACGCCACACAGGTAGCGCCGGGTGGAACCCATAGGTCAGGAAGAACGGGCTTTGACCTGTCGACTGATTAACAGCATTGTTAATCGCAAACTCTGCCCGCAGTTAGGTAAGTATCCCAAACGAGAGGCGTGCGACCAGCAAAGTTGCGCAACATATCCCCCAGTGTGCGATTCGTGCGTTCGGTCTGGCCGTCGGTCTGCGGGTGGTATGCCGTGCTCAGGTTAACCCGCATGCCCACAAGCTTGCAGAGCGCTTCCCAAAACTTAGACGTGAACTGACGACCGCCTCGGTCCGAGACCACGTTCTTAGGGACGCCGTGCAACCGAACCACATTATCGAAAAACAGGCGTGCAGTCTGCTCCGCAGTGCAGGTCGACGTGGTAGGTGCAAGGTGAACCATCTTAGTCAAACGGTCTACCATGACAAGCACCGAGTCGTATCCCCCCTCAGTTTTGGGCAGCGTGACCACGAAGTCCATGGAAACACTTTCCCAAGGCGCGTCAGGAACAGGCAATGGTTGCAACAACCCGTGGCCCCTACCGGACAAAGCCTTGTTGCGCTGGCACAAATTGCATGTCTGCACGAAGTTCTCGGCATCTCTCGCCAGACGAGACCACCAGAATGAGCGTCGCACCAACTCGACCAGCCGTGTGCTACCTGGGTGTCCTGCCAACGGATCCTCATGGAAACGGGCAAGGATATCGCGACGAAGGGAGTCGTCGTTGGGCACGACAATCTGAGTCGTCGATCCTTCCGTCCGTAGCCAAAGACCATTCCGCTTGTGAAGGTGCTCGACATTGCCAGGCGAAGCAAACCAGGAGTCGCCGGCATAGGCAGCCTTCAAGCGAACCGCGAGGTCCGAGGGCAGAGGCACGTCCGGGGTCTGTGGACGTTGGACAGGCGCCGCCAAAATCGCAGCATGTAGCGACGGATGTCGGCTGAGAGCGTCGGCGATGTTAATCCGGCCGGCCACGTGCTCCCAGGTGCAGTCAAACCGCGCGAGGTACTCCATCCACCTCGCTTGACACTGGTTCAACGTAGGGACGCTTTGCAAAAACGTCAGGGGCTTGTGGTCAGTTTTAAGGGTGAATGGTCGTCCCTCTAGGTAACAACTGTTGTACCACGCGTCACTTTTCCTAAGCTCTGCTAGAGTTGCACCCACCATCGCTCTGTCGCGCACGACACCATGACCCCTGTCATACGTGGACACTGTGGAGCGATACGGCACTGATGACGTCACCCCTGTCGTACGTGGACACTGTGGAGCGATACGGCACTGATGACGTCACCCCTGTCGTACGTGGACACTGTGGAGCGATACGGCACTGATGACGTCACCCCTGTCGTACGTGGACACTGTGGAGCGATACGGCACTGATGATGTCACCCCTGTCGTACGTGGACACTGTGGAGCGATACGGCCACTGATGACGTCACCCCTGTCGTACGTGGACACTGTGGAGCGATACGGCAATGATGACGTCACCCCTGTCGTACGTGGACACTGTGGAGCGATACGGCAATGATGACGTCACCCCTGTCGTACGTGGGACACTGTGGAGCGATACGGCACTGATGATGTCACCCCTGTCGTACGTGGACACTGTGGAGCGATACGGCACTGATGACGTCACCCCGTCGTACGTGGACACTGTGGAGCGATACGGCCAATGATGACGTCACCCCCTGTCGTACGTGGACACTGTGTGGAGCGATACGGCACTATCGTACGGTACGGCACGGTACGACGGTACGGCACGGCTACGACGGTACGGCACGGTTACGACGGTACGACGGTACGGCACGGTACGACGATACGGCAATGATGACGTCACTGTCGTACGTGGACGCGGTGGAGCGATACGGCAGGGTAAGGACGTGTAGGTGCAAGGTGAACCATCTTAGTCAAACGGTCTACCATGACAAGCATCGAGTCGTATCCCCCCTCAGTTTTGGGCAGCGTGACCACGAAGTCCATGAAACACTTTCCCAAGGCGCGTCAGGAACAGGCAATGGTTGCAACAACCCGTGGCCCCTACCGGACAAAGCCTTGTTGCGCTGGCACAAATTGCATGTCTGCACGAAGTTCTCGGCATCTCTCGCCAGACGAGACCACCAGAATGAGCGTCGCACCAACTCGACCAGCCGTGTGCTACCTGGGTGTCCTGCCAACGGATCCTCATGGAAACGGGCAAGGATATCGCGACGAAGGGAGTCGTCGTTGGGCACGACAATCTGAGTCGTCGATCCTTCCGTCCGTAGCCAAAGACCATTCCGCTTGTGAAGGTGCTCGACATTGCCAGGCGAAGCAAACCAGGAGTCGCCGGCATAGGCAGCCTTCAAGCGAACCGCGAGGTCCGAGGGCAGAGGCACGTCCGGGGTCTGTGGACGTTGGACAGGCGCCGCCAAAATCGCAGCATGTAGCGACGGATGTCGGCTGAGAGCGTCGGCGATGTTAATCCGGCCGGCCACGTGCTCCCAGGTGCAGTCAAACCGCGCGAGGTACTCCATCCACCTCGCTTGACACTGGTTCAACGTAGGGACGCTTTGCAAAAACGTCAGGGGCTTGTGGTCAGTTTTAAGGGTGAATGGTCGTCCCTCTAGGTAACAACTGTTGTACCACGCGTCACTTTTCCTAAGCTCTGCTAGAGTTGCACCCACCATCGCTCTGTCGCGCACGACACCATGACCCCTGTCGTACATGGACACTGTGGAGCGATACGGCACTGATGACGTCACCCCTGTCGTACGTGGACACTGTGGAGCGATACGGCACTGATGACGTCACCCCTGTCGTACGTGGACACTGTGGAGCGATACGGCACTGATGACGTCACCCCTGTCGTACGTGGACACTGTGGAGCGATACGGCACTGATGATGTCACCCCTGTCGTACGTGGACACTGTGGAGCGATACGGCACTGATGACGTCACCCCTGTCGTACGTGGACGCGGTGGAGCGATACGGCAATGATGACGTCACTGTCGTACGTGGACACACGTGGAGTAGTACGGCAGCGGGCGCGGCGCGATCGCACGCATGTCACGCAGCACGTCGCACCGCACGCGTTAGGCGCACTGGCTAAGGGCACAAGCAACCCACGGACAGCATAACGCCTAATGCATTGTGCACAACGCTGCAAGCATGTATTGCGTGATCGGCATCGTGATAAGTGCGCATGGTCCAGCGACTTGGTCGCGGACGATCTAGAATGCATGAGGCATCGCATACATACGCGCACTAACGATAACACGTGCGTTATGCATACGCGCGCGCACGAGCATGATAAAGCAGGCGCACCTTGAGGTCGCGAGGCAATGGCTCGAGCGATGCGGCGCGTCGAATGCAACACTACGCGCGATGGCGTAGTCGGCACCTTTACGCGAGTAAAGAACATTGCATTATTGCTATGACGGCTTATATAGCAATATCCGCACGCGGGATCACGGTAGTACACTTACTACTTGCAGATCTCTTGTACCGCGAGCCGTCGCTGCGAGTATATCTGCTATGCGCATTGACGGCCTAAGTGTGAATATAAGGGAGAATCACCACGCGAACATTGCGATTGACACTTACATAAGCTAACCGCGCTTTGGTTGAGCTTACACCTTTTATATCGCTTATGGTCGTATTTCTTGGATAAGCCCGAGCACCGATCTGCATCGGTTAGATGATGATTGCCTCGGCTAGGCACTGATAGCCTATCACGTCATCTTTGCCTGTCTTGGATTATACGTTGTAACTCCTCGCATCAAAGACTTCCGCTGCCTCAATTGGTATGTTCTGATATAATCGAGCATGATGCACTGAGCCTGGTTCTCCGCAGAATCAATGGGCGATTATGAGGAGTGATACAACAACAACGCCACTCCTTAAGCGCGTGCAAGACCGCTAGCAGCTCCTGCTCCCCTGTGGTGTAACGGGTCTCTGCGCCCGTAAACTTCTTACTCGTGAAGGCGATTGGTCGCCCTTCCTGCAACAGTACAGCGCCGCTCCCATACAATGAAGCATCCGAAAACACTTCGACACGAAACGGCAACGAGTAGTCGGGGAATGCAAGGGTAACATCGTTTCAACGACACGTTTCAGCTCTTCGAACGCCAGCTGACACTCGGGCGTCCATGCATTAGGTGAATCGAAAGCTCCCTTACGCGTCAAATCAGTGAGCGGGGCCGCAAGGACAGAGTACTGCTTGATGAACTTACGGAAATAGTTGGTCAAGCCGAGGAAGCGACGAAGCTCCTGAAGGTTCCGAGGCGCTGGCCAATCACGAACCACAGCTACCTTCCGTGGGTCCATCTTGACACCGGTGGCCGACATGATGTGGCCCAAGTACTCCACCTGAGGCTGCGCCCAAAAGCATTTGGCACGCTTAGCAAACAATTGCTCCCGCCTCAACACCTCAAGCACAAGCTTAAGATGCTCCAGATGCTCCTCGCGCGTTTTGGAGTAGACCAGGATGTCGTCCAAGTAGCAAACGACGAACCTGTCGATGTACGGTCTGAACATGCGATCCATGACCGCCTGAAACGTCGCAGGGGCATTAGTCAACCCGAACGACAAGACCGTGTACTCGAAATGACCAAAGGGCGTCCGAAAAGCGGGTTTCGGCACATCAGACGCAGCGATGCGAATCTGATTGTATCCCTGTTGCAAGTCGATCGAGCTGAAGTAGGCCGAGCCCTTTAGCTTATCGAGCAGGTCGTCCACATGCGGCAATGGGTAACGGTTTTTGACCGTCGTTGCATTCAACCCCCTGTAGTCAATGCACATGCGCAAGCTCCCATCCTTCTTACCGACAAACAGAATCGGCGCAGAGTACGGAGACGTGCTGGGGCGAATCATACCCTTTGCGAGCAGATCAGTTACCTGGCGCTTCACCTCGTCCAACTCCAGAGGACTTAACCTGTACATAGGTCGTGACACGGGCTGAGCGCCGGGTATGAGTGGGATGGTATGGTCCACGGGACGCAAAGGAGGAAGCCCAGGTACGTCACGAAAAACGTCTGCGTACCCTGTGAGCAAGGCTTCAACCTCAGGATCCAAAGAAGACTGAGCGGTGGTCGCATTCAAATGCAACCTAGGCCTCACAAGCAGTCCGTGGGCACCCTTCCGGATCATCCGGATGGCCTCTTTACGCCCGACCGGCTTGGGTTCAGCACGCTGCCCCATGGCTTTCACAGCGTAGTTAACCACAGGCTCCGCTTGAGTCTTACCCCCCTCTGGCTCAACACTTGCAAACGGCACGAAGGGTATTTTGCACGACAGAGTCCCCTTACGAAGGCGAAGGGTTCCAGACTCTAGGTCAATGCCAGCCCCATACTGCCGTAATGTTGAGGACCCCAGTATATATGTCGCAGCGTCAGTCAGCTCACGCAACACATAAGGTTGGGTCGTAATACACAGAGGACCTATACACAGGCGAAGGGTGACCCTGCCCAAAATGGGTTGCTTACCCCCATCCGCGAGGGTAACCTGCGACCATTCCGACGACTGTGGGCACAGACCCAATGCATTCACCTCTGCCGATGAGATGAAGTCGTCACTGGCGCCGGTATCGACGAGCGCCTTCAGGGTGCGACCAGCAAGATCGACCTGAATCAAGGGAACCCGATTGTCTGCCGGTACCGACTCTGGGGACGAAAGCAAGACGCTCAGGGCGGGTTTGAAACGTTCGGCAGAACCCTCAGAATGAGGTGCAGGAGATTCGTACCAAACGTCAACGGCGTAGGCCCGAACCGACAACGGCACAGGTGCACCTGCTAAATCAACACCGTTATACAAAACGGTGCCCGGCTCGAACCGGCAGACTTTCCGCATACCCGTTAGCAACGTCGAAGCTTTTCGCAGACTATAAGCGGGTAGAAGGACGCAAGCGGTAGTGTCTGGACGTTGACGCCTACATCTCCTATAGAAGGTCAGCTGCACTGACAGCTCGCGCAGAGATGAGGGGAGGAACAAGACGGTGTGACCTAACAAATCGATAGACGCCAGCGGCTTGCTCGGTGCATACAGGTTACACAGCGAGTCAAAACCTACACGTCCTGAGCGACCGTCGAGCGACAATCGACGTCCAATCGCGTGCTCGATTTGTTCAAGGACCGAAGGCAACGGTGCCCTCACGGCTTGCCGCACTGACGACAACCGCCCACCCTCTAGTTCCGGCTTCCCAGGTGGAGTCCCCTCCGAACCATCCTGGGCAATCCCCTACTTCGGCCGCTGAGCCAAAGGCGGGTAGCATCGGGCAATCCTTCGTAGGATGTTCCGCAGACGCGCATCTCAGGCAAACCTTCATGCTCTTCCGATGCTTAAGCTCGGAGTGCGTGCAACCCCATTTTTCCAACCAACCGTCGCTGGTGCGTTGTCGCTTTGTCTTGTTCTTAGCTTCGTGCGCAGCCGCAGCAGACGGCGAACCCCCTTTCCTCTTGCCCTTGGCCGGATCCGCGCGTTGACCTGCGCCTGTTGACCCTTTGCGGTTACCCGATCCGGAAGCGCCGCGAACGCCGTGACCGCGATCCGTGCGAACGGTGGTCACCGCTAACGTTGGCGTTCGACGCTCCGTTTCGGCCCCCTGGTCCATGGCCGCAGCGTCAGACGTCGGATCCTGCACTCGCATGGCATTAACACGAGGGACAGGTTTAATAGCACGCTGGCCAGCTAAGAGATGCCTCTCGACCCCTTGCGCAAAATGCACCAGTTCCTCATAGGACCCAAAGTCCTTTCCCGCCAAGTCCGTGGCACATTGTTGCGCCAGGACCTCAGACAATCCACGCTGAAACCAGAAGATGCGTTCGTCCTCCGTCAGGTTACCGATGGGCGTGATCAGGGCCTCGAAGCGCGACTGGTACGCAGGTACTGTTTCATCATGGCGCATGCGGTATGTGCCAGATGCTAACGTACTGCGAGCCTCAGCACTTAGCGGTTGAACCTCGGGAGCAAAGCGCGCAAGCAAAGCACGAGCCAACTCCTCAAACGTGTATGTCTGCCTTGCCATTGTCCATTGATCGTACCATGTCTTCGCCACACCCGCGAGGGTGTTCCCGACGAACAGACATTTCACAGGGTCACGATCACCACCACGGACCAGTCGCAAGTACACGTGGACATCACGCAGATATGCACGAGTTGTATCTGCAATGCTACGCTCGGCATTCTTATGTTTCGCGTCATGTGGGATGTCTAATTTCGGGACAGGAAGCGACAGTTTTATCACCTCTCCTTCGTCGTCAGATCGACCTTGACGAGGCGGTGCAGCAGACGGACCCCTCTGCTCCTCGCGTCCAACGGGGCCTGCTTCGGCTGCCGTGACAGGAACAGTCGGATGGATAGGAGTCCGTGGGTCTAGTAGCGCAGGGGGATCTCGGACACCGTCAACAACATGCGTGTATGGGCCCCTCCGAGATGTCTCAGGAACGACGGACGTGTCGGCACGACCGTCCCCCACTACTAACCCTACATCACCGCTACCAGATGCCATGGTAAATCGGCGACTGACCGGTCACAACCTCGTGCGATAAAGGCACTCTCGCACAGGTATCGGTCGAGCGACAATCAGACGGTTTTTAAGCCTACCGACGGAAAGCGCTCCCTGCAGATACAGCAAGTATCCGTCCAAAGAGTCTCGCACTTCGCACTTGCGCGCAATAAGCGCCCGCAACTGATCCGGACTCGGATTCGAATCAGTCGATGCAGTGGCGAGTGAGACTCGGTTCGGTTCACCTGCGGCTCAGAAGCACGTACTTCGAACAGGCAAGACGAACGGCAATGCAAGAGCAGCAAGGCAATTACAGACCAGAGGCCGCCGCGGCCATCACAGCTCGGCCAAGCTCCAAAGGACTAAGATTGCCATCGCTGACTCCAGCCATGGAAGTGACCTACTTACGGAAGAGATCAGGGTGAGACAACAGGCCGTGAACGAACCTTACGTCTCGATACCAAATTTGTTGTACCACTCCTCATAATCGCCCATTGATTCTGCGGAGAACCAGGCTTGGTGCATCATGCTCGATTATATCGGAACGTACCAATTGAGGCAGCGGAAGTCTTCGATGCGAGGAGTTACAACGTATATTCCAAGACAGGTGTAGATGACGTGATAGGCTATCAGTGCCTAGCCGAGGCAATCATCATCTAACCGATGCAAATCGGTGCTCGGGCTTATCCAAGAAATACGACCATAAGCGACATAAAAGGTGTAAGCGCAACCAAAGCGAGGTTAGCTTGTCTTAGAGTCAATCATTATGATTGCGCATTAATGTGCACGTATTTCTCATGTATATTCGCGCTTAGGCCGTCAATGCGCATAGCAGATATACTCGCAGCGACGGCTCGCGGTACAAGAGATCTGAAAGTAGTAAGTGTACTACTGTGATCCCGCGTGCGGATATTGCTATATAAGCCGTCATAGCAATAGTGCAATGTTCTTTACTCGTGTAAAGGTGCCGACTACGCCATCGCGCGTAGTGCTGCATTCGGCGCGCCGCATCGCTCGAGCCATTGCCTCGCGACCTCAAGGTAGGCCCGCATTATCATGCTCGAGCGCGCGCGTATGCATAATGCACGTGTTATCGTTAGTGCGCGTTGATATGTGATGCCTCATGCATTTTAGGTCGTCCGCGACCAAGTCGCCGGACCATGCGCACTATTCGCGATACCGGTCACGCGATGTATGCTTGCAGCGCTGTGCACAATGCATTAGGCGATATGCTATTTGCGGGTTGCCTGTGCCCTTAGCCAGTGCGCCCAACGCGTGCGGTGCAACGTGCTGCGTGGCATGCGTGCGGTCGCGTCGTGCCCGCTGCCGTACTACTCCAAGCGTCCACGTACGACAGGTGACGTCATCAGTGCCGTATCGCTCCGCGCGTCCACGTACGACAGGTGACATCATCAGTGCCGTATCGCTCCGCGCGTCCACGTACGACAGTGCCGTACCGATCCATGTACGATAGTGCCGTACCGCCGTACCGTGCTGTCGTACCGTGCGATAGTGCCGTATCGCTCCGCGCGTCCACATACGACAGTGCCGTACCATTCCGTGTACGACAGTGCCGTATCGCTCCGCGCGTCCACATACGACAGTGCCGTACCATTCCGTGTACGACAGTGCCGTATCGCTCCGCGCGTCCACGTACGACAGTGCCGTACCATTCCGTGTACGACAGGGCCATATCGCTCCGCGCGTCCGCGTACGGCGGGTAACGGGGTGCCGTGCGCGATATAGCGATGGTGGGTGCAACTCTAGCAGAGCTTAGGCAAAGTGACGCGTGGTACAACAGGTGATTGGTCGGCACAAGTGTGGGCGACATCAGCCATCCAGGGTTGATCGCACAAGATCTGTGGATAACGCCTGGAGTTGATTGGTCGGCACAAGGCGTAAGTCAGCGAGATGGGTGAAGAGAAGTTGGCAGACCCTTTGGACTTGCACGATTACGACATGTGGTCAAACCGTTTGGAGATGACGCTAAGGAGCGGCAGCAGAGGAGCACCCCCCGGAGAAGGTGCCTCTGGCCGCGGCTGTGCCGGGCGAGGCGAGCAGCAGCCGTGCTGGAGCTGCGGGGAGCTTGGGCACGTCTCACGACAGTGTCAGATGCCACAGGTGCCTCAAGACCCGAGCAATCGTCGATGGCCACGGGATTGGCCAGATGCGGAGCAGCCCCACCATGATTACAGGGGCGGACATCAGGACACCGCGGGAGAGCCTGGCGCAACATGGGCGGCCGACCACCATGGGATGAGCAGCCAGGAGAGGTCCAGAGCACGATGTATGGACCGACCCAAGAACTTCGCGGTTATGGAATCTGAGTATGATGAGCGGGAAGGTTGGTTCCTGGACTCGGGTGCATCACATTATATCATGTACGACCCAAGCGAACTTTTCCTTGTCTGCAACCTGCCAGGGAGTGAGCGTTTTGATAGTGAGGGGATGGGCACCGAGATTGTCCGACCCATTGCCTTTGGTGTGGTTAAACTGGCACCCAGTGTTGGCCCGGATAGCCAGATCACCATCAACAGGGTGTACGTGGTGCCCGAGAGCTGCGTGAAGGTGTTATCCATTGCTGCCTTGGAGAAGAGGGGGGCATGCATTCGGCTTGATGGGGGCACGGTGAATGGCTCTGATGGGAACGTCGAGCGGTACAAGGCACGCTGAGTGGCCATGGCTCCACACAGCGTGAGGGGGTGGAAATAGTCCTATTCACCACGTCCCAAGGACTGGCCGGAATTTCGAGCACAAGGTTGAGCGCAGAGCTGATGATTAGGGGCTGAGACAGTAGAGATGGAGTAGGGACATAAGCCTACAGGCTAGAGGCACTAGAGACACCGAAGGGTAGTTTGCGAATGAGGCCGTTGCCTTAGCAGCAACACCCGCATGGCGCATGGTGCACCCACGTCTGTTCCGAGGGGGTGTGTTGCGATGTTGCGGACCAGACGTTGGAGCAGTTGCAGGCCGGGAGTTGACAAGCGGCCTGATTAGGTTAGACGTTGGAGCAGTTGCAGGCCGGGAGTTGGCGAGGGGCTTGACTAGGCAAGTGCCACCGTCGAGTGCCATCTGTCGGAGGTTGGACCGTCTGTCATCGGTTGGATCAGCGTGTGTCATGTCAGTCTGGCTAACTCAGACTGGAGTGAACCGACTCCCTGGAGCTCATCTCATCCGCAGTACAGGGCAGGTCAGTTGGGCCCTACTGATTGGTATAAATAGGGTGCTAGTTCAGTCCTATCCACCACAATAAGCAATCCGCTGACTATCATCCAACCTGACTTGTAAGGTCTTGGCCACACCGCTGCGATTGATCTCGCAACACTCACTGGCGTCATCTTCCTTCTGCTCCTGCTGGTCATCTTGTGCAGGTTCAGTCTCTTCCACCTGTTCCTCGTGCTGTCATCTTGTTCCTCAGATAATTCCTCATCTTCCTCTTCTTCTTCGTCGTCATCTACTTGTTCCTTGCTTCTCCATCTAGCCATTTTTTGTACTTTAAGATCCGAACCATCGCCCGTAGACAGTTGGAAGTCGTTGTACCCTTGATACCCAGATGGTGGTATCGATATATAATAGATAGATAGATAGATAAATAGATAGATAAATAGATACCGATTGAGGCACATGGTTAGAATAAATACCAGCACGCCACGTGAGGCTTACGCCATCAGATCAGGGGATCACTATCCCAGTCAGACTGGGCGATGTGCAGTACGATTATAATCCATAATCCATAATCCTCGCATGGATTATCCTCAACCGGAGACCAATCATACCAGGAGTATGAGCCCCAGTCTGAAACATTTAAACATGTATCCCTGCGCATGCTCAAATATGGACTTCCGCTCATCGCGCGGCATTACATAATAAGGCAAAGCTAGCATCACAACCGACAACTGGGTTAAGTTTTTACACAGACGTAGCATTTATGGAAAAGAAGTTCTTAGGTTATATTACAATCGGAGGAATGAAAGTCAAAATTCCCAGGTCGTAGCATGACCTGCCTAGCTTATTACGACCTTATTTACGCAAAATATCAGGATACAAACGAAATCATGCATGCCATTAAGGCCTTGTTGTTAATGCATGTGACCAATCGTGCACTGCATAAACATACAAAGGGCCAATGAAAGACGTTTTGGTCCTCAAATGTAAAACCTCAGAACCGATCATAGGCATACTTGGCGAATGAATGCGGAATGAATGGATACAGATAGAAAGATAGAAAGATAGATAGATAGATAGATAGATAGATAGATAGATAGAGAGAGAGAGAGAGAGAGAGAGAGAGAGAGAGAGAGAGAGATGCTGAAAGCAGTGATGAATGATGCTACAGCGAGCAGAAAGCGACAGCTAAATGAAAAGACCCCAAGGAATCACAGGATATTAAAAAATATGAAAAGCATGTAAATTAAAGCTCTAGAAATAAACAGAACATGTCATCCTCAATTCATTGTAATGCAGGTTTGTTAGGAATGTGGATAAGGTATGTAGATTATAAAAATATATGTAATATGTTGCGGCGGGTGCAACTCCATACTCATGCAAGCATGCATGCATGCCTAGCAAATAATTCTGGTAGATGTAAATACGTTGAGTCGGTAATCAAATACATACGGCAGCAGGCAGGGCCGTCTACTGAAGAAAGAATCTTCAGCGGGATGGACTGAGTGGAGCTAAGTTTCCAACTTCCCCAGACCTGATCTGAACATGCACATACCTTGCGCGTGGGAATTTAAGGATGAGCATGCAGCTGGTGGACGAAGGATGCTTGCTGGGTGGATGATGAATGGCACGCTGTCCACATATACACCCACCCACGCACGTTCGTTGTCATCGTGAGTCCCTTAATGTAGTAGTCGTACACACTCTAGCACAATATAGATGTGCAGATACACGCCATCAACATCTCGAGAGGCCTTTGCGGCTCTCAACTACTACACTTAAAGTAATTGTAAAGCAAGAGGTCCGTGCGTGCGTGTTTATACATACCGCTGTTGCTGGATGCGGCACACTGATCATCATTGTAATTGTTTGTGTTTAATAAAATATATATTCATTATGTATGGATAATATATTTATGTATATGAGGCATGTTAAACGCAACAAATCCAGATGCCTTAGTGACGGATAGAAACCAAATATAAACACCATTAACTAAATTTTCACGTCGACGCATGCAGGTCCTACAATGCATTGTTCCTGCAGGAATGACGGGCATAGAGATCCTTCGACCCATTTATCGTTCGCCTGCCATAGTGCTGAATAATGAGCAACTAATAACCTGCATGTGGAGAGCCCAGACACCGAACGTTCACAAAGGAATTAATTATGGCTGATTGCAATGTGCGTCAGGTTAAATAAAAAGCTTGCATGCAGGTTATTAGTTGCTCATTATTCAGCACTATGGCAGGCGAACGATAAATGGGTCGAAGGATCTCCCCATGCCCGTCAATATTGATGATGATCGATAATGGTTACATTGATTTCACATGCCACATTATTACTTCACTGCTTCAGAAAATATAAAAAGGTGTTGTTGGAAAACATTCAGCCGGGTGACACCGATACGTCGATTGGCGTGTGATGGATAACGCAAGCACTGGAGTTCGGGGCGGCGGGTAACGTATCCTATATGCATGTCCCCACGTTCTTCCCCAAGTCCAGAACGTTATCGAAAGCTACAGCACGATTGATCCAATTTAGTATAAATTTAAAGACGTTACTTTAGGCTGCTGTTAATTGCTGCTGCTATAAGATTTGCAAAGTTGATGATTTGAAAGAACCTGCATGCTAGAACTTAAAGAAATGTAAAATATTACCCTATCTACTTTTTACAAACCAAATCAGGTAACTCTAAGGACCCAATAACGAACGTAACGTATGTAACATGCTGCGAACTCATCATAGCTATGTATCAAAATTCATGCGTTATTACAGAAACATAACAATTAGGAAAGTAAGGATGATCGTTTCAATATCAATAATATGCATGACTAAATTTATCAGTTTTTTGAAGCGTAGCGAAGAAAACTACGGTTTTCTGCTACACTCGACTTCCGAGCAATTGTGGGTCATTGTGGAGCAGGGAAGGTTTGTAGGCGGCGGTGTGTTATTGGCTGGTGTTACTTTTCGAGTTGCGTACGTACGTAGTCATCGGTGGTGGGCCTTGGGCTGGCCATTCTTCGTCGCATCTGCATCGGTGTTCCCATTCGTTCGGCTCGACCCATCCCTTTGTTTATTACCCCACTGGGGATAATAGTGTGTAACGTGATTTAGCAAAAAACCAAATAAACGCCTGACTTAATTCTTTGATGCATCAATGCATGAAACACTAAATTTCCAACTACTGTGATACTGTTTTCTGCATTGCTGCATGATAGACTTCTAGCATACAGACATACATATATACGGTATACCGTCGGTGAGAATCAGCCGTACTGCAAGCACTTGATCCTTCTTTAAGTATGTGCGAAATAGTAAACCTGCTCTGATCTGTTTATTTTGGGTGCGTTGGGTGGATACACAGGCGCTGGCGCACTGCTATCGATCTATCTCTATCTAATATGAGGGTTGCAAGGAATTAAGATAAGGTAAGCGATTGAATATGTAAAAAACCGCGAAATGCATTATGGATTGCCATTTAGTAAAATTTTCCACACTACTGTGCGCGCGCGATTCATCATGTATTTTAATTGCATGTTCAGACGACGGATCGGATGCATGCATGCATGCATGCTGCGGTGTTGCCGCAGGCTAATAACGTTGACATGGAAAACAGCAGGCGTTCCCATCAGTTGCGTTTCGCCAGACAACGTGTTTGCCAGACCACGACTACGACTACCACTGGTGGCCGTTTGAGCAACGCGTCAAGGGTGGTGCTCTTATTCGGCGTTCTGACATCCACTATTGGACAGGCGCTTGCGCAAGGTGCTTACATATATACTTGTGTAGGCACCATGGTACATTCTATTTATTATGAGCTCCCATTTAATAACCAATCAAGGTATCCGTCGGTGTGTGCCATATATATACATACGGCTGGCTGCTGAATCTGTACGTACGTAACGTTTCAGCTAGCTGTGTACATATTATAATTCTTCGCGTGGATGGGCGGGAGAGCGCGCGAGTCGGTGTACATGTAGCTAGGAAATAAGCTGCGTGTATTGTGCCCACCAACATTATGTCTACATACAGTAGCCAAGCAAACCAAATAATAAAGAGTTCATTTACATGTATTCATTCATATATGTGATAATTATTCTCGTTATTAAAAATGAGATGCTCGACAACTTTTGCATTTACATATATACATGTATAATTCTTACGCATTAAAAATAAAAAGGCAAATGTGGGCGCTGCTGTCCATCCTAGTTCGTTGTCATTATTGTCGTTCAGAACCTGCTGTTTGCTGGCATCACAACAATGTAATCGCAAAGGCTATTATAACACCATTTCATGGAGTCGCGAACATCGCTTTGCACTCTACAAAGGAGTCGGAAGCAATATACACCAATAATCGTAAAGACGGAATATTGTTTTGGTCGTCTATGCTGGCCTGTATGTCAATAACCCGAATCACCTCTAATCACCCCTAACGTTATGTAAACCTCTAACGGTGTGTACATTGCATTGAGTGATAACCTGCATTAACGCATGTGCAGGTGGTGGTGCACAAAACATCTACAATCTTGCGCTTAATCAACCGGCCTACAGCTCTTCAGTCTTAGGTGATAAGTTCAGACCCGGAAAAGCTGTGGACGGTGTCTACTATGACTGGCCTCGTGCAAACGCCCAGTCCTTTATTTCAAACAGCACTGACTATTACCCATGGTTCTCAGTCGACCTGGGTAATCTATCGTGCATCGTGCAAGTGGTTATTTATAACCGTTGTGATTGCTCTAGCCGTGATATCAGTTGTGACTCTCTGATGAAAAATGCTGAGTTGCGTATCGGCAATGTTAGCATCCCCGGGGGCAGTAATATAAGCAGCCTGAGCAGCAACCCCCTGAAGTGGACACAGACGACCAACATGGGTATATGTGGACGCAGTTCCATCTCTTTCAAACCACCCATAGTTGGGCGCTGGGTGACACTGTCGATGAACAATAGTCTACCCGAGCCAAATCTTCGTCTGACCGAGTTCGAGGTTATGGGCTGGCCTTACGTGTAAGTTCAGTACACATGATAAGTTTCCATAGTGGGGCATTCTTCGCTTGTAAATTACATGATGAAGGAAGATGGCAAAAGCAGTACTTGATGATCTTTATGCAAGTCCACCTCTCTTACATATTTCCCGCTGAGGCATATATACATATGGCGGACCCAGTAAACACTCGCTGTTATGTTACTTCCTTGATCTCGACCTTTGATTCCTTTACCATTCCGCTGATTCCTTGACCAGCTGCTGAATGGTCTGTACGAAGTTATTCATGCTGAATATAATGATGAAGTTGCATGTGGCTGCATGCGGCTGCATGTGGCGACTGCATTCTCTTGAACCTAGTTCTGTAATGAGATGAAGCTGATTGCCCTTCATTCTTTGCTCGTGTCTGTTTTCACTGCCCCTGAGCCAAATTTCCCTGCCTGGGCGGGATGTGCAGGCCACAGCCACCTTCCCCACCCTCCCCACCGCCACCCTCCCCACCGCCACCCTCCCCACCCTCCCCACCGCCACCCTCCCCACCGCCACCCTCCCCACCCTCCCCACCGCCACCCTCCCCACCGCCACCCTCCCCACTGCCATCACCGCCACCCTCCCCACCGCCATCACCGCCACCCTCCCCACCGCCACCCTCCCCACTGCCCTCACCGCCATCCTCCCCACTGCCATCACCGCCACCCTCCCCACTGCCATCACCGCCACCCTCCCCAGCGCCACCCTCCCCAGCGCCACAATCGCCACCCCCCCCACCGCCACCAAGACCACCATCACCGCCACTAGTGCGACCTTACCCGCTGCCGACTCCGCCACGACTGTCATCACCGCCACCCTGCCCACCGCCACCCTCTCTACCGCCACCCTCCCCACCGCCACCCTCCTCACCACCACCTTTCCCACCGCCACCACTGCCACAATCGCCACCCCCCCCACCGCCACCAAGACCACCATCACCACCACTACTGCGACCTTATCCGCTGCCGCCTCCGCCACGACTGTCATCACCGCCACCCTCCCCACCGCTGCCACTGACATTCGCATTACTATTGCTGCCATCTGGTGATATTGTGGACCAGCTTCGATCACTTGTGCTGATGGACATCAGCAAGACCCCAAGGGTTCGTGGAGCATTATCAGCCCTAGTGGAATTCTTCTGGAAGCCTGACATAGATGATCAACCCAACGCCGTGTTTGATATGTTCGAGGAATACATGGTGGAGGTACTGCACGACTTTACGGACCAAGGCCAGATTAAAGACGTGGCATCATTGACCGCTGGTAGGTACAAGGAACAACAACATGACGCTGTGCAATCATTGGTGAAGCAATACTACTTAGGCCAGGGATTTGACCAGCCATATATCCAGTACCAGCAACGCAATATATATGTAGCAAGTTTGTGAGGATCTCCTGCGACCAGGCATGAAAGAAATAAAGGCTCACATCGCTATCTCCACATTAGTAGCAACTAGCTATCCAGCATGTTATACCAAACATGCATTATTGACAGCACTGATGATTGTGCGTGTGCTGTCTGCGTGCATGTGTAATTGTCGTACATACAGCAGTCCAGATACGGCGCACACAGACACAATTACGACACAAGGTGCAAAAAGACAATTATGACACAAACACTGAGCATTACAAAATGGGTATCAACTGCTACTACGGCATGTACGGCATGTATGCGCATGCATGCTTACATACCTTTATGTGCTGTACACATGCATGACGAAGGTCTGCAGAGTTTCGCAAGTCTATATGGAATTTCAAGCTATGGTAACCTGCAGAAGGGTATATATCTGGCGAAGCTGATGGGCCGCATCACAGAGCTGGGGCCCAAGTTCTTCTCATCATCAGACCCAGGCACCATAGCGCAGGTGCTGCCATACTTTATCACACTTGGCACGCTCAAGCTGACGATGCTTCGGGAGCAGTACACCATGTACAAGCAGTTGTACGGCATGGTAAGCAGTTGCGATGATACTATTAAACAATCAAGCAAATGAAAATGGAATTTTATTTCCAATTTTATTTCCAGGTTGCCAAACCTAGCAACTACGATTACTTTATTTGTGTGCACCCATGGATATGTACATATATGCCATTACGATGACGAAGAATCAAAGGATCAAGCATGGCTTCATTGTACTTTTTCAATGGCACCCAAGCACAGAGGCCAATATATAGTCATGATGGACCAATACGCCATCACTAGATGCTACAGGAGCACGGCATGTAATTAACCTGAATGGATGGACAAGCGGCAGCTAGTGAAAGCATGTCTACTTCTGCACGTGCGTAAGCACATCTATACATGCGGGAACCAATTAGGGCACATATGATATTATGCATGCCCGCTGTGACACACAGTACACACACACACACACACACACACACCACTCACACACACACACACACATTACCAAACCACAAGTCAAGCTATTAAGTAGAATCATGAAGACGTTTAATTTGAGGTCGCGTCAGAAAGTCAGGTATTATTCCACGACAAGGATGTGGACAAGGATGTTCCGCATTATTGACATACAAAGATTGCATAGCAAAGTTTAACCACGTAATCCAAACGTGAATGCACGGTCTTACTTGATGACAGAATAATAAAGATAGAGATAGACATAGAGATGAAGGTAGAGATAGAGATAGATGAAGGTAGCGATAGAGTCGAGGTAGAGGCAGGGCATATAGGCTACATACCTGGGAAGCAAGGGCTGTGTATGTGGTTCGTACGTGAGTCATCCCACGCACTAACCTTTATCTAATTATTGTTTAGCTCATTGTATGCCTGGCTTGGGGTTTTGGGTGCAGCGTTATATGTGTACTCAGTGTAGTATCCTAGGTAGTATCCATGGGTAGTATCCGAGGTTGGCCAGTGGTCTGTCATCCCTTCAATCGAGCCTTTGCTGTAGGCGGATATAACAGAGATACAATACTCCGGCCAGCTCTGGTTTCGGTCACAAAACGTAGGCCGGTGTAGCCTGCTAAACCCTGCCAACTATGGGCCGGGCTAATTAAGCCTGACAAGCAGGGCTCTGGGCCGGGAAAAAATAGTTTTTGAAATGCGCAAATTGTCAATGATTCCAAACACTGCCTAACAGGGTCTGATTTAATCCATCCTGGGACCTAGAAGCCCATAATGTTATTAGTGTTACACTTTGCGTTAAGGACAGCCAATAATGATTAGCTTTAACATGAATCCTGTGATCCCATTCATCATTTGTGTGATTACATGTAAAAAATTTAGAAGCATTTGAGGCGGACAAGAATGTCAAGCACACTTGCTTGACTTCAAGAAGTACAGATGCACGCACGCAACCATTATTAGCATTTTTGGTTATATCCATCACAAATTTTACATGTACTTGTGTTTTTATTAGCCATGGTATAATCACGGAGTGTGCCATTGGTCGACGTTAAATGAACTTTTAAGTAATTTTTGATTAAGTTGTCCCTCCCATTAAGATGGAGTTAAATAAGTAAGCGATTTCCTGCATATTTCAGTTAGCAGCGTTGACATCAGTCCATTTAACATGTACTGTTGAAATGTATGTTACCAAAATCGCCTTGGTTGTTATTTGTGATATATACTGACCCATAGGCTATGAAACAGCAGCTCTTTGACTTTTTACCAGGAACATGTAAAATGCTTGTAATGATCAGTCACATACCAAGGCCACATGTTTTCTTCATCAAAATAGCAGCAATAGTTACAAATTGCATAAGATGATTCATTGTAAGGTATCATGCTTTTAAATATGCATTTGTCTACCACTTTCAATGCTGTTAACACCCAGAAGTGTACGGTGGTTGTGCAGGGACTGGGGCCTGCCGCCCCAGTTCCCCGCACTTCCAGCGTCTTGGTGTACTGGGGTCCAAAGTAGAACGTAGGTCCAAAATAGTATCTTATTTCTTGCATTATAAGATTTAAAAGGCAATATTGTAAGTAAGGGAGCAGCGTAATATAGTCCATATTGTTAATTTTGCCCTAGATGTTTCACCGTAGGTATTCCCCTGATTATTCTCTTAGATATTTGTAGTAGTCTATATGTAGCTAATATTCTTGGTAAACGTTTTTCCACATTGTAGTCCAGGGGGGCCCATCCAGACCGCCCTCCCCTTTCCTTTATCATGCCAGCTGCACCGCATGCCAGCTGCACCACATGCCAGCTGCACCGCGTGCCAGCGGCACCACATGCCAGCGGCACCGCATGCCAGTGGCACCCCATGCCAGCTGTTGTATCTCTGTTATATCCGCCTACAGCAAAGGCTCGATCGAAAGATTACCAGGTGCCACCTCGGATACTACCCGTAGATACCCCAGGATACTACAATTATCCCCCCTTCAGGCAGGTGCGTCCCCGCACCAGAGGGGCCAGAGTGAATCACCACCCTAAGACGTACACCAGATTCAACTCCTCACGGCCTGGTGATGGGGCCTGCCACCTCCCACCGACCAGTCTGACTGCTCACTCCATCTGGCAGGAGGGGGATTTGATCCCGGGTCAGTCTCAACCCGACCGATACCATTTGTTGTATTGCTGTTATATCCGCCTACAGCAAAGGCTCGATCGAAAGATGACCAGGTGCCACCTCGAATACTACCCGTAGATACCCCAGGATACTACACCAGCGGCACCACATGGCAGTGGCATCACACAGCAGTGGCACCTCATGCCAGCGGCACCACATGGCAGCAGCACCACATGGCAGTGGCACCGCATGCCAGCAGGCACTGCACAGCAGTGGCACCACATGCCAGTGGCACAGTGCAGCTGCGGTTCCCTAACAGAAACTAAAATAATTAAAACTAAGAGCAACTAAAAATTACTAGGCTAGCTAAATAAAGCGGTGGCAATAAATTCCCAGGGGCCTTACACTACTAGGACTCCTTACAGGGGCGGATGATTGAAAAAAATGCCAGGGGCTTTTGATAAACGGTGAAAACTAAAATAACTAAACTTAAATAAACAAACTTAAAAATAACTGAAAAATACTAGGCTAGCTAATAAAAGCAGTAGCAAATAACAAGACATTACCAGAGCAAAATGTGATTGGTGGTGTGAGGTGGCCAGCCATTACATACCATTCTTGCTCTACAAAGGGAAGCAATTAAATGACACAAGGGTAGTTAAGCCTATGCCATTTCATTGCCTTTGCAGTGGTAATGATGCAACATGCCAAGATGCAGTGAACACTACCTGAATGGGGTGTTTTATTGCTTTGCACCATAACTCCAGCAGAGGTGATAGCACTAGCACGTGCTCCATATGTGCCACCCCAATTCATTTGGGGGGAAGATAGTATTATTATAATATTATTAGTAAGCTTTTCAAGATCTCTGACATAGAGTCTACTGCGGTAGCCATGAATGTGGACTGTGTAGGGTCAAAGCCTGCTCTCTGCATGTAACGGTGAAGAATATCTCATTTTAAAATCCTTTTGAGTGGTCAGGCAACGCATGCGACGACGCGCGACGATGAGCGACAACGCGCGCGAGAAAACACGCACGGTTCAGTGCACGAGTACCACTACTGCGCGAGTACCAAACTAAACAAATCATTTCCTATATAACTAACTTTTTATTATGCTTAAGAAGTTGGCCATGATGCTTACCTTTATCAAGATTGCTTGGCGGCGGTGGCTTGGTAATCATCTTCCAGAAAGGTCCAGCAATAGTTCAGCTCCAATATGTACTAGCCAAAAAAGTAGCTGACTAAACAATTTGCATGCTACAATATCAGATTAATGCTGTACGACTAAGATTAACTGTCAACTAGCATTGTGAGGATAATTCTTGTTTGACCAGGCTGGAAGTGTTTGACTAAAATTTTTCATATTCTATACCATTATATATCCTTAAAGCATGAATCCTGCAGGGCACTGGCCCGCCCTGCAGGAAACATTGGTGACTGCATGGAACAAAAGACTGAAAATCCTAGCTAAAGAGGTCAGAAAATGCTTTTAAAAGCCTAGAAATTGCCGAACAGAAATCAGTGCATTTACCTCGCGATGGTATAAATTCCCGAGGGCCTTACACTACTAGGACTCCTTACAGGGGCGGACGACTGAACAAATTCTCAGGGGCCTTACATAAACAAACGACCAAACTAAAATAACTAAAACAAAATAAGCTATATAACTAATTAAAATAATTAAAAAATACTAGACTAGCTAATAAAAGCGGTAGCAATTAAAGACTATCATGACAGGCGATGAATTTGAATGACAGTTGCTGGGCCCCAGAAGTTTAAACTACAACTCCCTTGCGTCAGCTAGCCAACTGTAGGATCCACTCTAAAACCCATCACTTTTTGTGCGGAAGAAGGTTGCATGTTTCTCTGGACTGCGCGGCCATGATGATTACACGTTAGTTATGACATCACCGAACAATATGGGCAAAAATTGCATCGCCTCATTATCTCCTCATTAATCTTAGGCAAACTTTACATGTGTAACCATGCATAACAAGGTCAGACAACATATACAATCAAATGCTCCCCTCGTAATTAAACCAGACAGCACCAGACACCTTGTAACACAAAACCAAAGGATAAGCTTATCCTGATTAAGCCTGACAGTTGCCGATAGTAATGTGATAAAACTGTAACACCTCTAACGTCTCTAATGTTTGGGCTGTCAGACTTAATTAACCCAGCCCGTAGTTGGCAGGGAAATCCTGTCTCGATTGATACCAATTCTGTAGTATCCTGGGGTATCTCGAGGCTAATATCCAGGTTGGCCAGTTGCCTGGCATCCTTCGATCGAGCCTTTGCTGTAGGCGGATATGACAGAGATACAACAATTGGTATCGAGCGGGTTGTGACTGACCCGGGTTCGAATCCCCCATCCATCAGTGTGGATGTGTGGATGGCTGATGTGTGCAAGGGAGGTGTAATCTCCATCATCAGGCCATCAGGGACGAGAATTCCATTGAGTCACGATTGCCCCTGTGGGTGTGAGGACACACCCATTGGAAGGGGGGGGTAATTGTAGTATCCTGGGGTATCTCGAGGCTAATATCCCTGTAGGCGGATATGACAGAGATACAACAAATTCCACTTAACCTAATAAACCTATTAGGTGCGTGTTATCCGTACATGTCATATATTACTCATGTGGATATGTATGAGGTATATACCTAGAGAGTAGGATACTACACACATACATACACCATGCACATAATCCCCATAACCCTTTTATGCCTGCTGCTGCCTACTGTTAATATTACTTATTTGCAGGATGACCCAGACAGTGCCCAGCACTTGGCCGCCCTGCAGCGAGCTATAAGAAACTACACGAGTGACATCGTGGTCGCCGCCCGAGAAATCATCATGAACTGGCGTGAGTCGAAATTCCACTATGAAGAAGTTCAACAGACCTGGCCTTGCTATGTAGACACCTATTGGGCCTGGGATGACGCTGAGAGCTGCACATCAAATGCTCAGAACTCCACGTGTTTGTGGAATATTGTTGTGTCAAGCTCTGGGGATGTCAACTCATCTGATGCAAAGGATGATGCAAAGGAGAATGTGCGGAGCGCACTTGAAAGGCACAAGAAATCAGTTATGGAGGAGCTCGACATGCGACTCACCCACTTGCTGTTGCCGACACGCCTATGGCCCTACCTTGACCCGACAAACCCCAATCTTCCAGGTTGGTGCAACTCTGTGTCCTGGCCACTGCTGTGTTACGAGCACGCCTTACACTTCACTAAGAGTATGCCTGGCATATACGTAATACATAACAGTAACGACGTATATTGCATATACAGATGACAGCAGCACAGGCCTTAAAAACTGCTGCTGCAACTCGTATAGTTGAGTTCTGTGTCGTGGCTTTTGATATTTGTATATGTGCTATTTGGTTACATTTCAATGTATACGTGTGGCTGTTCGAGAGTTTATATGTTACATATATGGTGTTTTATATGTTAATGATTTAATCAGTGAGCCATAGATAGACCAGCAGAAAGCAGCAGCATGCATGCATTTTACACTCCGTTAGCCAGCTGCCATGTAGGTGCAGCAGGGGCAAAGCATACACGTGTATGCTTTGCCCCTGCTGCAAACATCAGTACTGCATTCCACGCCCTTACCACAAGAATTTGTGACCGCTTCCTAACATATTCCACAACCAATAAGTTCCTCAACCAATGCCGTTTATTTGTACGTTTAAGTGCACTAGGAAGCGGTCACAAATTCTTGTGGTAAGGGCGGGGAATGCAGTACTGATGTTTGCGGTGGAGGCCATGATGAGGCACCAGCAGAAAGCAGCAGAATGGACCGGTTGGAATGGTTGATTTATTTAAAGCAGAAGAAGAGGAAGAGAGGCCATCATAGAACGTAGAAGACTATGGCAGATGTACCACAGATAATGGATGGATAGATGGAGGGTCACCAATAAAACAAACTTCACATAACTTATGTCTACTCACCTAATTTGTCTACCATCCGTCCCCTACACTCGCTCTGCTGCATGCAGTTGTGCGAACCAATGATACCTGGTCGACATACTTTGGGGCCTGCAGCTCCATCACCTTTGAAAATGATACCCCTGAGGAGACCACCATCGCCGGTGTCGCCGTCAGCTACAGCAGCAGCCATGTCGAGGGTTTGGGGGTCCTTTATAGCGATGTCTCTGGTGGCACTTACGGTCTTGTGAGGGACAGCATCGTCCGTCTGGACGCTGATGAAGTGATTGTCAATGTGAAAGGGCGGGAAGGAGGCACTGTCAACCAACTGGTCTTTGTCACCAGCAAGGGTCGGAAGATTGGAGGTGGTGGCCCAGATGGCAGCTTCTTCAGCTCGGGTGCAGGCCGGCTCATCACTATCTCAGCTTACAATGGAACGAACAGTAGTTTGGATTGCATCCGGTTCCTATGGCGAGAGTACATCTTGGAGTAATTGCAAAACGATACGAACCTATCCATCTGTAGGTTCCCAAATCGCATACAATCATAACAATAATGCAACAATATGCAGGCAACAGCAGCTGCTGGTTAGCTTGCCATGCACACGCACCATGCATGGCTGCATAGCGATGGCCGGGCTCGCTGCTGTCTGTTTGCCTGTATAATGGGCGCCTACGAGCGAGGGAGGTTTCCGGCTATCCATGCATGGAAAGTCCTTGCTGGCATGTATGTGCTCCCTCACTTGCGTATGGTCGATGTACTCAGCATGTAGTCTGCTGCTGCAACTAACCTGGGCCTCAAAACGCTGGTGTTACAATTCGTTATGGCATGTAAGATGAATTCGTGCATGCCGGGGTTGTGATACCCTGGCATGCACGAATTAGGCATGGGTATGGATTAGGGTCCAATTTTGAAATGTAGCTGGGCAGATACACCATGCAGCATGCACGTGTTCTTCCACTGCTGATATGTACCACATCACTCAACCCCCTGCAAGATCCTTGTGCGTTACATAGCTAGTGCATCCCCCTCACACTCGCGAACACCCTCGTGAGCTTTTGTATATTCGCAAAGCTTCAAGCAACCTCAGGAGTGAAAACCCTCGCCTTGCTTCTAAGTTTCAAATTTTGCAATATAGCGCAATCAAACAAGTCATTTTGAACCGCCAGTTCTTACCTCTTTTGAGTGCCCCTTGAGGTCTCGGATGGTGCTTTTGCACCTTACTTATACTGAATTTGATGTGCCGTACTGTGTATGTACGACTACTGCATCCTTGACAGTTATACAACGTGCACATTATTGGTGCAGGCAGGCGGGCAGGCGCCCTGCAAGACCTTCCCTCGCCATGTACATGACTAATTATCATATGTAACATATATAACAAATTAAGATTCTTTGTCGAACGCATGCATGTGTTCATAAACACTGTCTGTCTTAATTACATACAAGAGAAGTGTCGGAATCGCACAGCTGAGTGAGCCGTTCTTGCGTGCATGATGCATGAGAGCATACGAGATGTCGTACAACATCCTTAAAAGGTCCGCTGACCTAAGTCCTACACTGGTAGGCGGGGCTTCACGGAAGCTTGGTGACACGCGTCACTGGTAGTTCGGGATGTCGACCATCCCACCGTATGAACTATCTATCGGTTGATAAATAAAAGTCGAATCTTTTATTAAGGCCTCGAATATAACTATCTCGATGATAGTCTGATCCGCCGTACGGGATCTCCCAGCGCTCATAAAGGTCTTCCGCTCTATCAATCGGTAGTTCTTACTACCACGTTTCAGTTCTCACCACCATGTTTGTGGGTTCTCTCGCCGTCTACAATATTAAATTGTATTATTAAGTTGTGTAATACAACACGAGAGGTCTTCCAAACAAAGCGTACAACACAGCAGCCATCACATGCCTGGTCGCAGGAGATCCTCATAAGCTTGCTACATATATATTGCGCTGCTGGTACTGGATGTATGGCTGGTATAATTTCTGGCCGAAGTAGAAACAGTTTCACCAATAATTGCACAGCGCCATGTTGTTACTCGTACTTATAAACCTGCCCTTATTTGGAACGCTTAAGAGCACACTTGGATGAAAAACGAGCGAGCGCCAAGCAATGCTCTTATGGGGTCTGTCCCCAGACTCTGGGTATGGAAATCATCAGGTAGCATGCACAATCATTCATGCATGCCATTGCGTGCCCTCTGCTGCACCACCATCCTTGGGTGAGCCTTCATAAGTCACCCAAGGAACTGCAACGGGTTGGGACGGCTGGATGTTTGTGCGAGGCTATTCAACTAGCAGACGACTACAACTGCGAATGCAACTCCGTCATCAGCGTCAATCTATCTGCGGCAGCTTCCCCCAGTTGGTGAACCATGAACATGCAAGTTGTTGTATAATAAGCCGTATCTTAGCATTGCACGACAAAGCATGCATGGGGGCAGTCCAGTGATACCATGTTGAGTACGTAGCAGATAGATGACAGGACCAGGTAGCATCCCTCCGTGCATGTGCACCTAGGTCAACATGCAGCAGATCCTTCCATGCAGCTAGTATGGTCCTTCAGAACTGTGCCAATCAGGGCCAGCTTCCGGTCCTCTGGGACCGAGGTCAACAGGATTGCGGTAAATGAATTAATGAGTTTTCCGCAGCAGCAATGTAAGGGGACGGGACTGGTATCACTGTGAAGCACATATGCGGCTTATCCTCCACCTTACAACCGTCTTGGGTAAAATGGCATATGCATAGCACCATCGCTCAATATAAGACATGTATATGGAGAATGCATCGTAGGCATGTATGCTCTGTTTTAATGCTGAATATTTAGCTTGTCAGTTCAATTTTGGGGGGGTGTGTAGCAGACATGCTATTGATGCTAGCTTTAGGATGTGGAAGCGGTTTCTAATTATGATTATCAGCGAGAGTACGCAAGTAAATAATGTGCAAGTTTGGTACATCTATAGATAGTTACAGTCCTGCGGCAGCAGAGTCTTGAGCTCTGAACATTTAGTATCGTCATAATACTCTTCTGTCTGGCCAAAGCACTCCACCAGGGTAACTTTAACATGGGCTCACCTACCAAGATGTACCACAATCTAGCTGACAATCAATCAAGGCTTTATACCGGCTTCCTTAAAGCCAGAAAAGCAAAGTGTGGGGTCGTCCCGACCTACCTAATATCTGCACCATGCAATGTATGGCTTGTGGATTAATGACTCCCATGCGCACAGATTGCAGCCACACAAAAAACAAGCTAGCTACATTAACATATATTGGTAGGAATAATTGGACACATAAACACACGTATGTATGCACACGGACTGACGGACAAGGGCAACCGTACAGGATGGCGGGGCTCCCTGATGAGGGGCTTCACGCGCGCTGGGGCACCACCCAACTAAACATGTACTAACAAAAATAAGTTGGCGGCCTGCACTGACAGAATTCATGCTTCTCCATCTAAGCCAAGTTTTGTTTTTCTGTACTTCAAAATCCGAACCATCGCCCGTAGACAGTCGGAAATCGTTGTACCCTGATTACCAGATGGTGGTATCGATATATAATATATACCGATTGAGGCACATGGTTAGAATAAATACCAGCACGCCACGTGAGGCTTACGCCATCAGATCAGGGATCACTATCCCAGTCAGACTGGGCGATGTGCAGTACGATTATAATCCATAATCCATAATCCTCGCATGGATTATCCTCAACCGGAGACCAATCATACCAGGAGTATGAGCCCCAGTCTGAAACATTTAAACATGTATCCCTGCGCATGCGCAAATATGGACTTCCGCTCATCGCGCGGCATTACATAATAAGGCAAAGCTAGCATCACAACCGACAAACTGGGTTAAGTTTTTACACAGACGTAGCATTTATGGAAAAGAAGTTCTTAGGTTATATTACAATCGAGGAATGAAGTCAAAATTCCCAGCTCGTAGCATGACCTGCCTTGTTATTACGACCTTATTTACGCAAAATGTCAGGACACAAACGAAATCATGCATGCCATTAAGGCCTTGTTGTTAATGCATGTGACCAATCGTGCACAGCATAAACATAAAAAGGGCCAATGAAAGACGTTTTGGTCCTCAAATGTAAAACCTCAGAACCGATCATAGGCATACTTGGCGATCGAATGAATGCGGAATGAATGGATACAGATAGAGAGAGAGAGAGAGAGAGAGGATGAGAGAGAGAAGAGAGAGAGAGAGAGAGAGAGAGAGAGAGAGAGAGATGCTGAAAGCAGTGATGAATGATGCTACAGCGAGCAGATAGAAAGCGACAGCTAAATGAAAAGACCCCAAGGAACTCACAGGATATTAAAAAATATGAAAAGCATGTAAATTAAAGCTCTAGAAATAAACAGAACATGTCATCCTCAATTCATGTAATGCAGGTTTGTTACGAATGTGGATAAGGTATGTAGATAATAAAAATAACTTACAGCGTTTTTGCTGTACGGTTTGTTAATTTATTTTTTGTGCTTAGGGTATATTTAATACAAAAATTAAAAATAGATTATTAATAAATATAACTTAAAATTTTTTTTTATCAAGCTTTCTGCCTTTATTGAACAAAACTAAATTGCTTTGCAAGCAAATGATTTAAATAAAAGCACAACAAGTAAAACGTCAAAAAACTCGCGCAAAGCTCCATTAAAAGGTTTTGTATTCATTATGTTATTAATAGTTAGTTCACGAGGCGATGTCAAGTGCAAGCGTTCGATTTGGACCCTAATACGTTTTTCTTTTTATTTTTTGTTTTTTTAAAAAAATCCTTTTTTTTTGATTGATTATGTAATATGTTGCGGCGGGTGCAACTCCATACTCATGCAAGCATGCATGCATGCCTAGCAAATAATTCTGGTAGATGTAAATACGTTGAGTCGGTAATCAAATACATACGGCAGCAGGCAGGGCCGTCTACTGAAGAAAGAATCTTCAGCGGGATGGACTGAGTGGAGCTCAGTTTCCAACTTCCCCAGACCACAAAATCTGAACATGCACATAACTTGCGCGTGGGAATTTAAGGATGAGCATGCAGCTGGTGGACGAAGGATGCTTGCTGGGTGGATGATGAATGGCACGCTGTCCACGTTACACACAGGTAAATATACATATACACCCACCCACGCACGTTCGTTGTCATTGTGCGTCCCTTACAGTAATTGTAATCATGCTTTTAAATATGCATTTGACTACCGCTTTCCCCGACGTGACCCCGAAGTGTATGGTGGTTGTGCGGGGACTGGGACCTGTCGCCCCAGTTCCCCGCACTTCCACCGTCTTGGTGTACTGGGGTCCAAAGTATATTCATTGCCCCAGTTCCCCACACTTCCACTGTCTTGGAGTTCTGGGGTCCAAAGTAGATTCGTGTTGAATAGTATCTTATTTCTTGCATTATAAGATTTAAAAGGCAATATTGTAAGTAAAGGGAGCAGAGTAATATAGTCCATTTTTTTAATTTTGCCCTAGATGTTTCACCGTAGGTATTCCCCTGGTTATTCTCTTAGATATTGTGGTGGTCTATATGTAGCTAATATTCTGGGTAAACGTTTTTCCACATTGTAGTCCAGGGGGTGCCATCCAGGCCGCCCTCCCCTTTCCTTTATCATGCCCGCTGCACCACATGCCAGCGGCACCACACGCCAGCGGCACCACACTGCAGCGGCATCGCATGCCAGTGGCACCACACTGCAGCTGCGCTACATGCCAGCGGGATTGCGGAGCAGCAGCACCGTGAAGCAGCTGCACCATACATGCAGCAGCAGCATCACACGTTGGCGGCACTGCATGGCAGTGGCACCACATGGCAGTGGCACCGCATGCCAGCGGCATTGCATGGCAGCCGCACCACATGCCAGCGGCACCATGCAGCAGCACTATGAGGCAGTGGCACCGTGCAGCTGCAGCACCATGCAGCAGCAGCACCACATACATGACTACGGTACAGTGTGGCAGCTGCACCGCGTGGCAGCTGCACCAAGCGGCAGCTGCACCGCACAGCAGCTGCACCACGGGGCAGCTGCACTGCGGGGCAGCTACACCGCGCGGCAGCTGCGTAAAGCATTCAAAAAATTACATTCTTAAACCGTGTGCATTCCAAAATTATTTGGTGACAGACTTTGGCGAGTAATGCTTACCAAGATGGGAAAGGCGATGTTGAGAATCCTCTTTAAAGATCATAAAATTGCTGAATGTTGTATCTCTGTCCTATCGCCTAAAGCAAAGGCTCGATCGAAGGATGCCAGACAACTGGCCAACCTGGATATTAGCCATGAGATACCCCAGGATACTACACTGAAGCTCCAAAGGAATATTTATCTATAGAAATTACAAGGTAGAAATAAAGCGGTAGGTAAAACAGCTGAAAATCATCACTGTACAATACAGATTGATAACTGTCAACTGAACATTGTAAAGATTTGTTTTGTTTGACCTGTTAGCAGGCCGTTCATTAGGAAAATTATATAAAGCATACTTAAAACTTTAGTGCATGAATCCTGCAGGGCTGGCCAGTGCAGTTGTGATTCAAAAATGTTTTCTAAATTAGATACTGAAGTTCAAGTTAGACATCAGGAAGAAGCTGTTTTTATATACAATCGTTTAATAGCTGGGTATCTGGCTAAGAACAATGATGAAAGTGCTACAGAAATCCTTACCTTAATAGAAGATAAAATTAATGGAATAGCTAAGAAAATAGTATTAGATTTAGAACAGTATGCTTTACATTTGTACAATACTGGTAATCAAAAAGTTGCAATAACAATGCTCTTGACTCTTGCCCACGTTCAAAATGAAATAATTGATGCTACCTTTTTAGAAACTATCAAAGAAGATTTCCGCAAAGGCATCGATGGCCTTATTGCTGTTTGCAACCAAAAACTTACCATAAACCCTATGGGTGGGGCTTTATTTCTATTTGCTACCGCTTTTATTAGCTAGTATAGTATTTTTTAGTTGCTTTTAGTTTTTTATTTAGTTTATTTCGTTTTAGTTAATATAGTTTTTGTCATTTACGTAATCATTTATGTAAGGCCCCTGGGAATTCTTACAGTCGTCCGCCCCTGTAAGGAGTCCAAGTAGTGTAAGGCCCTCGAGAATTTATGCCGTCGCGAGGAAAATGCATGATTTTTATTAGGCAATCCTATGCTATTAAAAGCATTTCTTGACCTCTTTAGCTAGTTTTTTCAGTCTTTTGTTGCATGTAGTAGCTATGTATCCTGCAGGGCTGGCCAGTGCCCTGCAGGATTCATGCTCTAAAGTTTATATTAATTTGTTATGCTCTAGAACATTAAAATCGTTCAGTGAACGGCCTGCTAACAGCTCAAACATGGAATATCCTTGCACCGTTAGTTGACAGTTAATCTGAATCATACAGCAATGATTGTCCACTACTATAGCTACCGCTTTACTTGAAGCCTGCAATTATAGATATGTACTTCTTTGTTTACCAATTATTGGAGCTTCAGAAATTACGCAGATCTTCACTTAATGCCAACATCGTAAGGTAAGCATTACTCGCCAAGGTACGTCGCCAAGAAATCTTAGAATGCGATTTAAGAGGCAATTTTATGATCCTAGGATTTCAGGATTTTAGGATGCGTGATGCTGCCAGCGTGGGGTGCCACTGCCCTGCAGTAGGTGCTGCTGCCGCGTGGTGCTGCTGCCACGCGGTGCTGCTGCGCGGGTACCGCTGCCGTGGGGTGCAGCTGCCGCATGGCGCAGCTGCCGCGCAGTGCAGCTGCTGCCTGGTGCAGCTGCCGTGCTGTGCAGCTGCCGCGCCATGCCACTGCCACACAGTGCTGCTGCCGTGCGTGTGGTGCACTGCTACGTGGTACCACTGCCACACAGTGCCACTGCCACGCAGTGCTGCTGCGGTTGTGGTGCTGCTGCCATGCGGTGCCGCTGCCACGTGGTGCTGCTGCCATGCTATGCAGCTGCCGCACGGTGCAGCTGCCATGTGGTACCGCTGCCGATGCCGCACGGTGCAGCTGCCACGTGGCACCACTGTCGCTGCCACACAGTGCAGCTGCCACGTGGCACTGCTGCCGTGTGGTGCCACTGCCACACGGTGCAGCTGCCACGTGGTTCAGCTGCTGCATGGTGCCGCTGCCATGCTGTACAGCTGCCGTGCTGTGCAGCTGCTGCATGGTACTGTGTACCGTGGTACACCATGTACCATGTGGTATGCTATTGTGGGGTAATACTATTTCTAATGTTACCACTTCATTCAGCTGCACTTGTAATCACAACTATTATAATTATAATCAATATCTTTTGGTTGCTCTTTGAGTATATTATTATTATTATAAACATGTTATAGAGCCAGGTGAGCCACTGCCATGCCATGCCACTGGCATGCAGTGCCGCTGGTGCACAGTGGCGCTGTGTGCAGTGCCGCTGGCATGCAGTGCGCTGGCATGCAGCACTGCTGGCTTGCAATGCAAGATTATCAGGATACACCCGTTTAAACTATTTGGATCACATGCTATACTGATAGGAAGACAATCATACACGTGATTCATAAAATATATCATTTGCTATCTAGCTGATGAACGAGATGCTTGAGGTGATAAAAAATATTAACTACATACAGACCACCGCAAATATCAAAGAGAAAAATCAGGGGAATACCTAGACAGAAATTAATAATAAGAAATATATTACAATTGGCCCCCCTTGACTTACAACATTCCTTATAATGCAACAAATAATATACTATTCTGCCTTTACTTGTCTAAACGAGAATCTACTTTGGACCCCAGTAAACCGAGACGGTGGAAGTGCGGGGAACTGGGGCAGCAGGCCCCAGTCCCCGCACAACCACCGAACACTTCTGGGTGTTAACAGCATTGAAAGCGGTAGTGAAATGCATATATAAAAGCATGATTTTGTAATAAAAGCAAAACCACTATTAAAGTCCTATCGTTCGATGGATGTTTGATAGGGGGTATCTCTCTCCATACTTTGTAACAAATTCTGAAAAGATGATAGTTGAGCTTGATACTCCTTACATCCTTATTTTCGAGAAAAAACTTTCTTCCTTGCAGCCAATGTTACCTGTTCTTGAAGCTGTTGTTCAGTCTTCCAGACCATTATTGATCATTGCTGAGGATGTGGAAGGTGAAGCACTGGCAGCATTAGTCGTTAACAAACTCCGTGGTGGGCTAAAAGTAGCTGCAGTAAAAGCTCCTGGGTTGGGGATAGAAGAAAATCTATGCTTGAAGGGTTTCTGTCTCATTTTTTGGTAATATACTGATAGAAACCTATAAAACAGGATTATGTTATTTTATCCCTGTTTTATTTGAGGTTGTTTGTTTTTTATAGTAGGCTATTTTTTTATTCCTCGTATAGAGGAGGTTTTAGGCAAGCTTCAATTGCGGAGGCAATGAAGGATATATATGGACAAAAAGTTAGAATTGTTACTAGTATATCAAGATTTATATTTGTTAGTGGATTAATAGCAGTCCAATTAAAAATAGCCGGTAGTGTTTTTGAGTATATTCAAATATCAATAGTTTATATGGAATTATTTTATCCGGCTGATATTACATTATATTCAACTTTAGGCGGTATAAAATCAGTTGTTTTTACAGACTTAATCCAATTTTTTACTTTTTGTACTGTTATACCGGTAATTGTTTATTATTTCTTTTTTGGCCTGGATGGTACGACGATTTTTTTGTCTTGGCAAAAAATCCTAATTTTAACTTTTCTGAGATTTTTACTTTCAGTAACGATAAAATATGGATGCTTATTTCTCTTAGTTTATATAGCTAAACCACTATAAATCAGTTACAATATTATATATTTCGGGAAATAAATAATATAAGGAGAAGATGACATATTCAGTACACTTAAGGAAAAAAGTATTAGCAGTAAAAGAGAAAGAGCAATTAAGTTTTAGTACAATATCAAAAAGTTTAACATAGGAAGGAATACAGTATTTAGTTGGACAAAGAAATTACATCCGCAAAAGCATAGGGATAAGAAGGCAATAAAAATAGATCGCGATAAATTAGTACAAGATGTAAAAGAATACAGCGATGCTTACCAATATGAACGTGCTGAGCGATAGGAGTTAGTAGATCTGGTATACAGAAGGCTCTTAAGAAATTAAAGATTACGTATAAAAAAAGCTTTACGACACCCGAAGGCAAAAGAAGAAGAGAGATTGGAGTTTCGGGATAAAATGATAAATATTTTGCGAAATATGGCTGTTTATACCAATAATGTTTAGGGAATTAGGGGTTTAAAATGTTTTGCTTTACTTGGGCATACTCTTCTACGTTTTTATAGCGGTCTAGGTGATCTGGAGTTATATTGGTAATTACAGATATTTTAGCATCTATGTTAGTTAAAAGTTCAATCTGGAATGAAGAAACCTCAAAACATAAGAAGTACCGTAATAATTAAAAATTTATCCAATAAGGAGATTCTTGAAATTGCCCTTATTGAAAACATTCAACGTGAAGAATTAACAGCCATAGAAGAAGCGGAAGGATACGAGAGATTGATAAAAGAGTTTGGTTATACCCAAGCAGAGCTAGCAGATGCGGTTGGTAAAAGTCGTTAGTCATGTAGCAAATCTGCTAAGGTTAAATAATTTACCAGTATCTATTAAGCTTATGGTTAATAATGGCCAACTCAGTATGGGACACGCACGTTGTTTGATTAGCCTTGAGAATGCAGAAGAGTTAGCGGGTAAGTTTTAAAGTTATAGCAAATGATTTAAATGTCCGTCAAAACTGAGGAGTTAACTAGAAAAATGAAATTTCAAACCGGATAAAAAAACAGAAACTTGGAAATAATAGAGATTCTGAAGTAGATAATGACTTTATACTCCTAGGCCAATCGCTTAGTGAGAATATGGAGTGAAAGTTGTGGTAGAAAATTCATGGATGGTGATAGGTTGATTGATATTGTTAATTCCCCCTAGATATTTCAGCCCAGCTAATACTGCCCTGATTTTCCTCATAGATAGATATTTGTGGTGGCCAGCAGTAAATGTTGGCCCTTAAAAAACCCTTTACTTCACCCATGGCCACTACCTGCAGTCCTACCTCCCCAGTATTTCGGGGCACCCCCATCCATTCACCCACGCAGACTTCTCCAAAATCAGTGATGTTTCCAGGTTCAGCACTCACCACCATTGCATATGTATTATGTGTACTATTGTCATCCTATCAGTAAAGCATGTTATCCTAAGAAATTGAAAGGGTGTATCCTAATTATCTGGTACAAACATGCCACCAGCACCATTCACCAGTGGCACCGTGTGGCAGCAGCACCACATGCCAGCAGCACACGGCATGCGCATGCCAGCAGCATGGCATGCCAGCAGCATGGCAAGCCAGCAGCACCAAACGGCAGTGGCACGGCATGCCAACAGCACCACATGCATGCCCGCGGTACCTGGTGCCAGTGGCACCTGTAACAGACTACATCGCAGCACCACGCAGTAGCTGCCCTGCACAGCAGGCACACCACATGCCAGTGGCATTGCATGCCATCAGCACCGCATGGCAGCCACACCATGTGCCAGCAGCACGGCATGCCATTGGGGCTGCGCGGCAGTGGCCCTGCACGGCAGCCGCACCACGTGCCAGTGGCACCTCTTGCCAGCGGCACCACGTGGCACCCAAACCGCGTGCCAGTGGCACTGCATGCCGTGCTGACATTCAGTGCTGCTGGCATGTGGTGCCGCTGCCGCGCGGTGTGGCTGCTGCATAGTGCCGCTGGCATGAGGTGCTGCTGGCATGTGGTGCTGCTGGCATGTGGTGCAGCTGCCGTGCAGGGCCACTGCCGCCATGATGTGCAGCTGCTGCACGGTGCAGCTGCCACATGGCAGTGACCCTGCACGGCAGCCGCACCACGTGCCAGTGGCACCGTGTAGCAGCGGCACAGCATGGCAGCAACGCTGTGTGGCACCGGCACCACGCACACTACTGCAGCTGCACATCGTGGCACTGGCACCAGGCGATCCATCCTAAAATTTTCTTTCTAAATTTGCTGTCTAAAACTTGGTGAGTAATGCTTACCTTTCGCGACCAGGATGGCAAATATAAGCGAGATGTTGGCAATCCTCCTAAGTGAAAAGATCCAACAGATTGCTGAAGCTCCATTAATTGGAAATCAAAGAAGTGGGTAAAAATAAAGCGGTAGCCGTGATAGCGGACAATCATTGCTGTACACTTCAAACTAACTGCCAACTAACATTTTAAGGATATTCCTTGATTGACCCATTAGCAGGCCATTCACTAGAAACATGCAATATTCTAGAGCACAATTAAAGCCTTAGAGCATGTATCCTGCAGAGCTAGACAGTGCCCAGTAGAATACATAGCTAGTACATGGAACAAAAGACTGAAAAGTCCTAGCTAAAGAGGTCAGAAAATGCTTTTAAAAGCCTAGAAATTGCCTAACAGAAATCATTGCATTTTCCTCGCGACGGCATAAATTCCCGAGGCCCTTACACTACTAGGTCTCCTTACAGGGACTCCCGACTTTAAGAATTCCCAGGGGCCTTACATACTGAATATACGACACGAAAACTAAAATAACTAAAACTAAAAGCAACTAAAAAATACTAGACTAGCTAATAAAAGCGGTAGCAATCATGGATGGGGAACTTGTGTAAGAACCCGGCATAGGCAGGGGACATGTGGTGCACGTGCAAAGAAAATGCATGCATGGTGCGGCTGGGTGATGACCGGCGGACTTCAAAATGCAAGGATGGCTGGCTGGGTGATGACAGGACAATGGCTCAAACAATCCCAAAATTTATAATGCACCTATATACCTTATTGCTACCGCTGTATATAGCTGGTCTAGTAATCGTTATTAGTTAGGTAGTTATTTATTGTTTTTAGGTAGTTGTTTTAGATTATTTTAGGAAGTTGTTTTAGTTTAGCAGATTTCCTCTGTCGTACTGTCACCCCTATTACCGAGTCCTAGTAGTGTAAGGCCCTCGGGAATTTTGGCCGTCGCCGCCAAAACATGATTTTTTGTTCGTGAAATCCTCTTTGAAATCCTCTAGCTGGTCTAAAACTCCTAGATGCTATCTTTTAGCTGTGATCTTTTTTTCTTCTCTTAGTCGGTTTAGCAAACTTTTGTCTGTCATACCTTCACTTCTTTTGCTGTAGATGAATTTTTAACTATGATGTTTTATTTATTTTCTCTTTGTATTTTACTCGATGAAAATGTCTGATGATGTATGTATGGCAAGAGGTCCGTGCGTGTTTATACATACCGCTGCTGCTGGACGGAGTAAGAATTTATTTCTCTGGATGCGGCACACTGATCATCATTATAATTGTTTGTGTTTAATAAAATATATTCATTATGTATGGATAATATATTTATATATATGAGACATGTTAAACGCAACAAATACAGATGCCTTAGTGACGGATCGAAACCAAATATAAACACCATTAACTAAATTTTCACGTCGATGCATGCAGGTCCTGCAATCCATTGTTCCTGCAGGAATGGCGGGCATGGAGATCCTTCGACCCATTTATCTTTCGCCTGCCATAGTGCTGAATAATGAGCAACTAATAACCTGCATGTGGAGAACCCAGACACCGAACGTTAATTAACGGAATTAATTATGGTCGATTGCAATGTGCGTCAAGTTAAATAAAAAGCTTGCATGCAGGTTATTAGTTGCTCATTATTCAGCACTATGGCAGGCGATCGATAAATGGGTCGAAGGATCTCCATGCCCGTCACTGCTGGTGCAGGAACCAGTCATTGATGATGATCGATAATGGTTACATTGATTTAACATGCCACATTACTACTTCACTGCTTCAGAAAATATAAAAGATGTTTTTTGGAAAACCCTACGTTCTTAGTAATTCCATAACGTTTTCAAAACCTACAGCACGATTGAGCCAACTTAGTATACATTTTAATATATAATATAAACGTTACTTTAGGCTGCTGTTAATTGCTGCTGCTATAAAATTTGCAAAGTTGATGATTTGCAAGAATCTGCATGCTAGGTAGAACATATAGGACCGTAAAATATTACTACATCTACATACTATTCCAAACCAAGTCAGGGTAACCTTATAACGTAGAGTAACATCCGAAATCATCAAATATACCTACCGGAATTCATATTTTAAAGAAGAATGAACAATTAAGGGCGATTGTGTCAATATCAATAATATGCATGACTAAACCAAATAAACGCCTGAACTGATGCTTTGATGCATCGATGCTGTTGCGAGATAGTCTAGCGGACATTGGCAAAGCTTGGCCGTATTACGAGGAAGTATTAATTACATAATTATATATTGGAATAAGAAAAGAGAGAGCGAGAAAAACGTCTATAGAAGCAACGTCTGTCGGATTGGTCCATGCAGCGGTACGTAAAAGGATAGGAACTTCGCCCACAAAACATACCACAATATACATAATTCGAAACCTTATAACGTACCACAAAAAGACCCCTGAAAAGCTCACTTCGCGTCCACGTCTAGGTCGTACTGCAAAGCTCGCTCACTGATACGCAAACCAGCTAGGACGGCTCGCTAAACATAACTAACGATAACGTTTTCATAACACGCCCCCTCGAGACGTTCCTAGCTCCAAAACGTCGGTCTGGCAAGTTAATAGCTCCAGCACCACAAAGATGTTGCGCGCTCACACCATCACCCTCAGTCACCAAAGCATGCAAAAGAAACGATAGGACTTCATGCCATAACTCCCATTCCGTTCCGAAACTTCTTAAACTTGATCTCTCCCAAAGCCTTCGTGAGAATATCGGCCACCATATCTTCCGTAGAGCAATAGGAAAGCGCTACCTCCCCTCTAGCAACCCGCTCTCGCACCAAGTGATGCTGCACATCAATGTGCTTGGACCGAACCGAAGTAATAGGGTTGTTTCCTAAGCTAAGCGCCCCCTGAGAGTCCATCCAGATCCCAATCGTGTCTGAGCACAGATCGAAATCTCTCGCCAGCTTTCGAAGCCATAGAGCCTCACGAACCGCTGCTGCCGTAGCCTGATATTCTGCCTCCACCGAAGATGCCGCCACGGTGCGTTGTAGCTGACTGTTCCAGCTTATAGCTGCTCCACCCAATAGGAAAACGTATCCAGTCGTTGACCTGCGCGTCGCCGGATCACCAGCCCAGTCTGAGTCGCTGTATCCCTCCATTATTTATTTAATTTCTCCAGCTCCGCCAAATCGTAGTCCTAGCTCCTTAGTGCCCGCCAAATAGCGAAGTACGCCCAGAGCCAGTCCCATGTGAGTCTTCGACGGTTTGCCCATAAAGCGCGCCAGCACGCTCATCGCCTGTGCGATGTCCAGTCTTGTGCTCGTCGCCAAGTAGTTCAGCTCTCCAATTAGCGTCCGGTACTCTGTGCTGTCCACAAGCTCCGTCTCACCGTCTCCTGCCGGTAGAACCTTCGAGCCAGGAGGTAATGGGGTGCTTCGCGGCTTAGCATCCGCGAGCTGGTGTCGCTGTAGCAGCTCCTCGATGTACCTCTGCTGCGAAAGCTTAACTTCGCCGTTCTCTCCCCTGCTGATCTCCATCCCCAAGAAGACTTTCGCCTCCCCAAGATCTCGAATCTTAAAAGCTTCTCCCACTGCCGCCTTCACCTTCTTGATTAGCTCCACGGATGTAGTGACAATATCGTCGACGTGCACCAGCAGATAAACAATCCCATTCTCGTCCTTCTTGATAAATAGCGCCGGGTCTGCTTGTGATGGTTTGAACCCGAGCTTGTCCAGCGCCGCCACCAGTTTCACGTACCAGCAGCGCGGGGCCTGCTTCAGCCCGTAGATAGACCTTTTAAGTCTGCACGCCTGGTTGGGATCTTTCGACTCATAGCCCGGCGGCTGCTGCATCCAAAGCTCTTCCTCCAGCTCTCCATTCAGAAAAGCCGTTGACACGTCCAGCTGATGGATGGGCATACCCTTAGCTGCCGCCACCGCCAGCAAAGCTCTTAGCGAAGCGAAACGCGAGGTAGGGGCAAACAGCTCCCCATAATCAATCCCCGCCCGCTGCTCATAGCCCTTCGCCACCAAACGCGCCTTGAAGCGCTCAATTTCCCCATCTGCTCCACGCTTAACTTTATATACCCACCGGCAAGGTAGCAGTCGAGTGCCCTCCGGCGGTCGTGCCAGCTCCCATGTTCCATTGGCAAGCTGCGCCGCAATCTCCTCGTCCATCGCCTTCTTCCATTCTTCTGCATGCGGCCCATTCGTAGCCTCAGCGTATGTTGACGGTTCAGGTATTTCTCCAGTAGATGCCGCATTGATCCGCCCATAGGTTACCCTCCCGTTGGGCTCCCGTCTCCACTCGATCAGCCGCTTGCGTTCACGCAATGGGTAGCAGCGATCCTGCATTTCCACATCTGCATTCCCTGCGGGTGCTAGTTGTCCTCCACTGGTTGAGGGCCCTCCACTGTCATCACCGCCACCACCACGTGACTGCTCTGTCCGTGGGAATAGCGCCAGCGGCATATTAGCTTGGCCTCTCGGTGGCGCCGTCTGCCCACTGCTGGTTGACGGCCCACTGTTGTTCTCAGCCATCTCAATGTCCATGTTTGAACCATCCAGGGCGCCTCCGCCACCCCCTGACGGCAGTACCATCCCAGCGCCGTCGTCAGCCTCCTCCTCATCGTCGTCAGAGTCCATACGGCTATTTCCAATGGCCGTCTCGTCGAACCTCACCGCAGAATGCTTAGTGATGCTGCCGTCGTCGAAAAGGATGCGATAGTGCCCACCGTGCTCGTATCCGACGAAAATCCCCTTCCGACTCACCGGCTCCAGCTTGTTGCGCTTCTCCTTAGGCACGTGCGCGTATGCTGCGCAGCCAAAGACCCTTAGGTGACTGATATCTGGCTTCGTGCCCATGAACGCCTCATGCGGTGTTACCTTAGCGCCAGCGACAGGCGAGATGTTGCGAAGGTAGTTCGCCGTCGCAAGTGCTTCTGCCCATAGCTGCTGTGGCAGTTCAGACTCCACCAGCATAGCCCGCGTTTTCTCCAGAAGAGTCCTGTTTAGGCGTTCTGCTGCCCCATTTTGCTCTGGAGTGTACCCCACCGTTGTGCCGTGGATAATGCCTTTGTTGCTGAAGTAGTCGCCCATGGTCTGGTTGACGAATTCCCGTCCACGGTCCGTGCGTACCTCCTTGACACGACGTCCAGCAATATTCTCCAGCGCCTCAAAAATGGCGCGAACCTTCTTGCCGATGGCGTCCTTGGTCTCTGTGAAGGCCACCGCTGAAAGTCCCGTGCAATCGTCCAGCACCGTAGTCACGTACCGGGATCCGCCAAGTGACGTCTCGGGCATGGGACCACAGACGTCCATATGAACCAGCCCAAGCGGTTTCACCGCCTTGTGTCCAGTAGCTGGGAACGGTCCACGTGATTGCTTCGCATAGATGCACGGCTCACAGATCCGTGAGCTGGCTGCCGCCAAGCTCCCGCGATCAAGCTCCATGCCGGTTACCATATTCTCCCGGCACATCCGTTCCAGGCTCCCGAAGCCCAGATGTCCCAAGCGCCGATGCCACAGCGCTGCCGCCGAGTCTACTGACCCGGTCGCCGCACATGAGCGGCTATCGCTGACCGAACGCCCTGCTGCGTTGTAGCGAATTGCGTAGAGGTTTCCAACCTTCTCGCCTTGTAGAATAGTCCGTCCTTGATGCTGCACCAGAGCCTTCCCGTCGCCCAGCACCACTTTGGCGCCGCGGTCGTCGAGGATACCCGCCGAGATAAGCTTGACGGTAGCCTTCGGCACCACATACACGTTGAGTAGGTCAATCTCCAACCCTTCGATCACGTTGCTCTTTAAGGTGCACGATCCCACATGCGTCGGCTGATGCCTGGAGCCATCGTAGCCGATAACGTTGAACAGTTCCTCCGCCTTGACTGCACGAACGTTCTTCAACTCGGATGCATCGTAGGTAATGTGCCACTCCGATCCCGAGTCAATGTGCCAGTCCTTCAAGCGGGATTCTCCTCCAAGCGCGAATGCCAACTTACTGGGCATTGCTGATGCGCTCCCGCCACGTTGCTTGCCGTCTCCTCCACGCCCTTTGCTCCCCTGATCTGCTAGACGCTTACGGCAATCCCTCATAAAGTGTCCGGGTGTCCCGCAGTAATGGCAGGTAACGTTAGGTCTTCCGCCGGTCCTTGCTCCTTGACCTCGCCCTGACGAACCGGCGTTGCCGCCACCCCGGCGCGCACTAAACGCCGTCGTCTCCTTCCTACTGGCCTCTCGTTCCGCTGAGTCGTAAGCCATCAGCCTTGAAACGACTTGTTGAAAATCCAGCTCACCTTCGCGCGTCTCAAGGGCAGTCGTAATAACGTGATACGTGCGTGGGAGACCCTTGATGATAATCGTAGTCAGCTCGGCATCAGTGACCACGTGTCCGACATCCAGCAAGTCTGACTGGAGCTGCCGCGCCCTGCTGACGTAGACCGGCATATGCTCTCCATTGGCCATCTTGAAGTCGCTGAGCTCCTGTCGTAGAGCTATCTTCCTCGTGTTGCAGGTTGATGCGAACGTCGCCGCCAGAGCATCCCAGGCAGCCTTGGCGTTAGCTGCCCGCACAATGGTCTGGAGGTGGTGGTTCTTGACGTTCTTGGCCATGACGCTCTTGACCTTGTTTGACATATTAACGTCTGCTTCTGAAATCGGTGCAGCAAGCAGAGCGTGACCGTATCCGAGCTCGCCACATAGTAGCTCGAATCGTAGCTTCCAGGTTGCGTAGTTGTTAAGGTCAAGCGGTTCGTCCAACCTATCCTTCCCCATTGTGAAGACCTATAATCGCGAAGATCAACACTAATAGATGGGCGAAAGATGCCAAGCTCCGCGGCACACGTTGCCGGGGCTCATAACCTGTTGCGAGATAGTCTAGCGGACATTGGCAAAGCTTGGCCGTATTACGAGGAAGTATTAATTACATAATTATATATTGGAATAAGAAAAGAGAGAGCGAGAAAAACGTCTATAGAAGCAACGTCTGTCGGATTGGTCCATGCAGCGGTACGTAAAAGGATAGGAACTTCGCCCACAAAACATACCACAATATACATAATTCGAAACCTTATAACGTACCACAAAAAGACCCCTGAAAAGCTCACTTCGCGTCCACGTCTAGGTCGTACTGCAAAGCTCGCTCACTGATACGCAAACCAGCTAGGACGGCTCGCTAAACATAACTAACGATAACGTTTTCATAACACACGGTTAATATTTATATTCTTAAATGTTCTTTTGACTGACTGTGCGAGATTGAGTGGTTACCAGTAGAAATCGGGCAGTATCTAGATGCTGCTTGCTCAGTGTCAGTTGGCTGATTGCCTCTGCTCTCAGGTGGTTTATCTGCATCAGCTCCCTTGCTTTTTAGCATGCTTTCAAAAATACGGCACGGTTAATATTTATATTCTTAAATGTTCTTTTGACTGACTGTGCGAGATTGAGTGGTTACCAGTAGAAATCGGGCAGTATCTAGATGCTGCTTGCTCAGTGTCAGTTGGCTGATTGCCTCTGCTCTCAGGTGGTTTATCTGCATCAGCTCCCTTGCTTTTTAGCATGCTTTCAAAAATACGGCACGGTTAATATTTATATTCTTAAATGTTCTTTTGACTGACTGTGCGAGATTGAGTGGTTACCAGTAGAAATCGGGCAGTATCTAGATGCTGCTTGCTCAGTGTCAGTTGGCTGATTGCCTCTGCTCTCAGGTGGTTTATCTGCATCAGCTCCCTTGCTTTTTAGCATGCTTTCAAAAATACGGCACGGTTAATATTTATATTCTTAAATGTTCTTTTGACTGACTGTGCGAGATTGAGTGGTTACCAGTAGAAATCGGGCAGTATCTAGATGCTGCTTGCTCAGTGTCAGTTGGCTGATTGCCTCTGCTCTCAGGTGGTTTATCTGCATCAGCTCCCTTGCTTTTTAGCATGCTTTCAAAAATACGGCACGGTTAATATTTATATTCTTAAATGTTCTTTTGACTGACTGTGCGAGATTGAGTGGTTACCAGTAGAAATCGGGCAGTATCTAGATGCTGCTTGCTCAGTGTCAGTTGGCTGATTGCCTCTGCTCTCAGGTGGTTTATCTGCATCAGCTCCCTTGCTTTTTAGCATGCTTTCAAAAATACGGCACGGTTAATATTTATATTCTTAAATGTTCTTTTGACTGACTGTGCGAGATTGAGTGGTTACCAGTAGAAATCGGGCAGTATCTAGATGCTGCTTGCTCAGTGTCAGTTGGCTGATTGCCTCTGCTCTCAGGTGGTTTATCTGCATCAGCTCCCTTGCCTTTTAGCATGCTTTCAAAAATACGGCACGGTTAATATTTATATTCTTAAATGTTCTTTTGACTGACTGTGCGAGATTGAGTGGTTACCAGTAGAAATCGGGCAGTATCTAGATGCTGCTTGCTCAGTGTCAGTTGGCTGATTGCCTCTGCTCTCAGGTGGTTTATCTGCATCAGCTCCCTTGCTTTTTAGCATGCTTTCAAAAATACGGCACGGTTAATATTTATATTCTTAAATGTTCTTTTGACTGACTGTGCGAGATTGAGTGGTTACCAGTAGAAATCGGGCAGTATCTAGATGCTGCTTGCTCAGTGTCAGTTGGCTGATTGCCTCTGCTCTCAGGTGGTTTATCTGCATCAGCTCCCTTGCTTTTTAGCATGCTTTCAAAAATACGGCACGGTTAATATTTATATTCTTAAATGTTCTTTTGACTGACTGTGCGGGATTGAGTGGTTACAAGTAGAAATCGGGCAGTATCTAGATGCTGCTTGCTCAGTGTCAGTTGGCTGATTGCCTCTGCTCTCAGGTGGTTTATCTGCATCAGCTCCCTTGCCTTTTAGCATGCTTTCAAAAATACGGCACGGTTAATATTTATATTCTTAAATGTTCTTTTGACTGACTGTGCGAGATTGAGTGGTTACCAGTAGAAATCGGGCAGTATCTAGATGCTGCTTGCTCAGTGTCAGTTGGCTGATTGCCTCTGCTCTCAGGTGGTTTATCTGCATCAGCTCCCTTGCTTTTTAGCATGCTTTCAAAAATACGGCACGGTTAATATTTATATTCTTAAATGTTCTTTTGACTGACTGTGCGAGATTGAGTGGTTACCAGTAGAAATCGGGCAGTATCTAGATGCTGCTTGCTCAGTGTCAGTTGGCTGATTGCCTCTGCTCTCAGGTGGTTTATCTGCATCAGCTCCCTTGCTTTTTAGCATGCTTTCAAAAATACGGCACGGTTAATATTTATATTCTTAAATGTTCTTTTGACTGACTGTGCGAGATTGAGTGGTTACCAGTAGAAATCGGGCAGTATCTAGATGCTGCTTGCTCAGTGTCAGTTGGCTGATTGCCTCTGCTCTCAGGTGGTTTATCTGCATCAGCTCCCTTGCTTTTTAGCATGCTTTCAAAAATACGGCACGGTTAATATTTATATTCTTAAATGTTCTTTTGACTGACTGTGCGAGATTGAGTGGTTACCAGTAGAAATCGGGCAGTATCTAGATGCTGCTTGCTCAGTGTCAGTTGGCTGATTGCCTCTGCTCTCAGGTGGTTTATCTGCATCAGCTCCCTTGCTTTTTAGCATGCTTTCAAAAATACGGCACGGTTAATATTTATATTCTTAAATGTTCTTTTGACTGACTGTGCGAGATTGAGTGGTTACCAGTAGAAATCGGGCAGTATCTAGATGCTGCTTGCTCAGTGTCAGTTGGCTGATTGCCTCTGCTCTCAGGTGGTTTATCTGCATCAGCTCCCTTGCTTTTTAGCATGCTTTCAAAAATACGGCACGGTTAATATTTATATTCTTAAATGTTCTTTTGACTGACTGTGCGAGATTGAGTGGTTACCAGTAGAAATCGGGCAGTATCTAGATGCTGCTTGCTCAGTGTCAGTTGGCTGATTGCCTCTGCTCTCAGGTGGTTTATCTGCATCAGCTCCCTTGCTTTTTAGCATGCTTTCAAAAATACGGCACGGTTAATATTTATATTCTTAAATGTTCTTTTGACTGACTGTGCGAGATTGAGTGGTTACCAGTAGAAATCGGGCAGTATCTAGATGCTGCTTGCTCAGTGTCAGTTGGCTGATTGCCTCTGCTCTCAGGTGGTTTATCTGCATCAGCTCCCTTGCTTTTTAGCATGCTTTCAAAAATACGGCACGGTTAATATTTATATTCTTAAATGTTCTTTTGACTGACTGTGCGAGATTGAGTGGTTACCAGTAGAAATCGGGCAGTATCTAGATGCTGCTTGCTCAGTGTCAGTTGGCTGATTGCCTCTGCTCTCAGGTGGTTTATCTGCATCAGCTCCCTTGCTTTTTAGCATGCTTTCAAAAATACGGCACGGTTAATATTTATATTCTTAAATGTTCTTTTGACTGACTGTGCGAGATTGAGTGGTTACCAGTAGAAATCGGGCAGTATCTAGATGCTGCTTGCTCAGTGTCAGTTGGCTGATTGCCTCTGCTCTCAGGTGGTTTATCTGCATCAGCTCCCTTGCCTTTTAGCATGCTTTCAAAAATACGGCACGGTTAATATTTATATTCTTAAATGTTCTTTTGACTGACTGTGCGAGATTGAGTGGTTACCAGTAGAAATCGGGCAGTATCTAGATGCTGCTTGCTCAGTGTCAGTTGGCTGATTGCCTCTGCTCTCAGGTGGTTTATCTGCATCAGCTCCCTTGCTTTTTAGCATGCTTTCAAAAATACGGCACGGTTAATATTTATATTCTTAAATGTTCTTTTGACTGACTGTGCGAGATTGAGTGGTTACCAGTAGAAATCGGGCAGTATCTAGATGCTGCTTGCTCAGTGTCAGTTGGCTGATTGCCTCTGCTCTCAGGTGGTTTATCTGCATCAGCTCCCTTGCTTTTTAGCATGCTTTCAAAAATACGGCACGGTTAATATTTATATTCTTAAATGTTCTTTTGACTGACTGTGCGAGATTGAGTGGTTACAAGTAGAAATCGGGCAGTATCTAGATGCTGCTTGCTCAGTGTCAGTTGGCTGATTGCCTCTGCTCTCAGGTGGTTTATCTGCATCAGCTCCCTTGCCTTTTAGCATGCTTTCAAAAATACGGCACGGTTAATATTTATATTCTTAAATGTTCTTTTGACTGACTGTGCGAGATTGAGTGGTTACCAGTAGAAATCGGGCAGTATCTAGATGCTGCTTGCTCAGTGTCAGTTGGCTGATTGCCTCTGCTCTCAGGTGGTTTATCTGCATCAGCTCCCTTGCTTTTTAGCATGCTTTCAAAAATACGGCACGGTTAATATTTATATTCTTAAATGTTCTTTTGACTGACTGTGCGAGATTGAGTGGTTACCAGTAGAAATCGGGCAGTATCTAGATGCTGCTTGCTCAGTGTCAGTTGGCTGATTGCCTCTGCTCTCAGGTGGTTTATCTGCATCAGCTCCCTTGCTTTTTAGCATGCTTTCAAAAATACGGCACGGTTAATATTTATATTCTTAAATGTTCTTTTGACTGACTGTGCGAGATTGAGTGGTTACCAGTAGAAATCGGGCAGTATCTAGATGCTGCTTGCTCAGTGTCAGTTGGCTGATTGCCTCTGCTCTCAGGTGGTTTATCTGCATCAGCTCCCTTGCTTTTTAGCATGCTTTCAAAAATACGGCACGGTTAATATTTATATTCTTAAATGTTCTTTTGACTGACTGTGCGAGATTGAGTGGTTACCAGTAGAAATCGGGCAGTATCTAGATGCTGCTTGCTCAGTGTCAGTTGGCTGATTGCCTCTGCTCTCAGGTGGTTTATCTGCATCAGCTCCCTTGCTTTTTAGCATGCTTTCAAAAATACGGCACGGTTAATATTTATATTCTTAAATGTTCTTTTGACTGACTGTGCGAGATTGAGTGGTTACCAGTAGAAATCGGGCAGTATCTAGATGCTGCTTGCTCAGTGTCAGTTGGCTGATTGCCTCTGCTCTCAGGTGGTTTATCTGCATCAGCTCCCTTGCTTTTTAGCATGCTTTCAAAAATACGGCACGGTTAATATTTATATTCTTAAATGTTCTTTTGACTGACTGTGCGAGATTGAGTGGTTACCAGTAGAAATCGGGCAGTATCTAGATGCTGCTTGCTCAGTGTCAGTTGGCTGATTGCCTCTGCTCTCAGGTGGTTTATCTGCATCAGCTCCCTTGCTTTTTAGCATGCTTTCAAAAATACGGCACGGTTAATATTTATATTCTTAAATGTTCTTTTGACTGACTGTGCGAGATTGAGTGGTTACAAGTAGAAATCGGGCAGTATCTAGATGCTGCTTGCTCAGTGTCAGTTGGCTGATTGCCTCTGCTCTCAGGTGGTTTATCTGCATCAGCTCCCTTGCCTTTTAGCATGCTTTCAAAAATACGGCACGGTTAATATTTATATTCTTAAATGTTCTTTTGACTGACTGTGCGAGATTGAGTGGTTACCAGTAGAAATCGGGCAGTATCTAGATGCTGCTTGCTCAGTGTCAGTTGGCTGATTGCCTCTGCTCTCAGGTGGTTTATCTGCATCAGCTCCCTTGCTTTTTAGCATGCTTTCAAAAATACGGCACGGTTAATATTTATATTCTTAAATGTTCTTTTGACTGACTGTGCGAGATTGAGTGGTTACCAGTAGAAATCGGGCAGTATCTAGATGCTGCTTGCTCAGTGTCAGTTGGCTGATTGCCTCTGCTCTCAGGTGGTTTATCTGCATCAGCTCCCTTGCTTTTTAGCATGCTTTCAAAAATACGGCACGGTTAATATTTATATTCTTAAATGTTCTTTTGACTGACTGTGCGAGATTGAGTGGTTACCAGTAGAAATCGGGCAGTATCTAGATGCTGCTTGCTCAGTGTCAGTTGGCTGATTGCCTCTGCTCTCAGGTGGTTTATCTGCATCAGCTCCCTTGCTTTTTAGCATGCTTTCAAAAATACGGCACGGTTAATATTTATATTCTTAAATGTTCTTTTGACTGACTGTGCGAGATTGAGTGGTTACCAGTAGAAATCGGGCAGTATCTAGATGCTGCTTGCTCAGTGTCAGTTGGCTGATTGCCTCTGCTCTCAGGTGGTTTATCTGCATCAGCTCCCTTGCTTTTTAGCATGCTTTCAAAAATACGGCACGGTTAATATTTATATTCTTAAATGTTCTTTTGACTGACTGTGCGAGATTGAGTGGTTACCAGTAGAAATCGGGCAGTATCTAGATGCTGCTTGCTCAGTGGTGCTCGCGGTACAAGAGATCTGTAAGTAGTAAGTGTACTACCGTGATCCCGTGTGCGGATATTGCTATATAAGCCGTCATAGCAATAATGCAATGTTCTTTACTCGCGTAAAGGTGCCGACTACGCCATCGCGCGTAGTGTTGCATTCGACGCGCCGCATTTGTTCGAGCCATTGCCTCGCGACCTCAAGATGCGCTCGCTTTATCATGCTCGTGCGCGCGCGTATGCATAACGCACGTGTTATCGTTAGTGCGCATCGCTATGTGATGCCTCATGCATTCTAGGTTGTCCGCGACCAAGTCGCCGGACCATGCGCACTTATCGCGATGCCGATCACGCAATGCATGCTTGCAGCGTTGTGCACAGTGCATTAGGCGATATGCTCATTGCGGGTTGCTTGTGCCCTTAGCCAGTGCGCCTAGCGTGTGCGGTGCGACGTGCTGCGTGACATGCGTGCGATCGCGCCGCGCCCGCTGCCGTACTACTCCACGCGTGTCCACGTACGACAGCTGACGTCATCATTGCCGTATCGCTCCCCGCGTCCACGTATGACAGCTGACGTCATCATTGCCGTATCGCTCCCCGCGTCCAAGTACGAGAGTGCCGTACCGTCGTACTGTGCTGCCGTACCGTACGATAATGCCGTACCGTCGTACCGTGCTGCCGTACCGTACGACAGTGCCGTATCGCTCCGCGCGTCCACGTACGACAGTGCCGTACCATTCCATGTACGACGGTGCCGTATCGCTCCCCGCGTCCACGTACGACAGTGTGGCAGAGCGATGGTGGGTACAACTCTAGCAGAGCTTAGGAAAAGTGATGCGTGGTACAACAATTATTCCCCCCCCCCATAGGCAGCGTCCTCGCTGCCGCTCAGGCGACAAGAGCTACTGAGATTGCGTGGCACGCAACCTAGCCTCCTCGAGGATGGGCGCCATCTCCGGGGAGAAATTGCGCGCAGGTTCCCACGAGTTGTGCTCACTTGAGTAGTCCGTCCACTTGACCAGATACTCGTGCACGGTGCGCTTGCGCCGGTGTCTACCCACACGTCGAGTGCGGTAATCCAAGATGCGCTCCACATCGTATACCTTCTGCTTGCCTGCGGCCCAAGTCTCAGGACCCGGTTCGACTGCTGCAGGGGTATCAGTGGTGACAGGCGCGGGCTCCGTGCCCCGATACGGACGAACAAGTGACACGTGGAACGTAGGATGGATGTTCATGTTAGAGGGCAACGCGAGCTCGACGGCTGCGTTGCCGACCATGCGCACAACGGGGTACGGACCAATCCAGCGGGGCAAAAGCTTATGGGACCCCTCGGCAAAGGAACGCAGGTTCTTAGTGCTCAGCAGAACCATCTGTCCTTCCAAAAAGACCACGTCCCGCTTGGACTTGTTGTAGTACTCCGTTGCTCGTTGCTGCGCCGCGTCCAAACACGACTTCGCGTCTGTGATTCGGGATAAGAACGTCTTGGCAAAGGTCTTAGCCGCAGGGACATACACCTCGAGCTCACGCCACACAGGTAGCGCCGGGTGAAACCCATAAGTCAGGAAGAACGGGCTTTGACCTGTCGACCGATTAACAGCATTGTTAATCGCGAACTCTGCCGCAGTCAGGTAAGTATCCCAAACGAGAGGCGTGCGACCAGCAAAGTTGCGCAACATATCCCCCAGGGTGCGGTTCGTGCGTTCGGTCTGGCTGTCAGACTGCGGGTGGTATGCCGTGCTCAGGTTAACCCGCATGCCCACCAGCTTGCAAAGCGCTTCCCAAAACTTAGACGTGAACTGACCGCCACGGTCCGAGACCACGTTCTTAGGGACGCCATGCAACCGAACCACGTTATCGAAAAACAGGCGTGCAGTCTGCTCAGCAGTGCAGGTCGACGTGGTAGGTGCAAGGTGAACCATCTTAGTCAAACGGTCGACCATGACAAGCACCGAGTCGTACCCTCCCTCAGTTTTGGGCAGCGCGACTACGAAGTCCATGGAAACACTTTCCCAAGGCGCGTCAGGAACAGGCAATGGTTGCAGCAACCCCTGGCCCCTACCGGACAAAGCCTTGTTGCGCTGGCACAAACTGCATGTCTGCACGAAGTTCTCGGCATCTTTCGCCAGACGAGACCACCAGAACGAGCGTCGCACCAACTCGACCAGCCGCGTGCTACCTGGGTGTCCTGCCAACGGATCCTCATGGAAACGGGAAAGGATATCGCGACGAAGGGAATCGTCGTTAGGCACGACAATCTGAGTCGTCGATCCTTCCGTCCGTAGCCAAAGACCATTCTGCTTGCGTAGGTGTTCAACATTGCCGGGCGAAGCGAACCAGGAGTCGCCCGCATAGGCAGCCTTCAGGCGAGCCGCGAGGTCTGAGGACAGAGGCACGTCCGGGGTCGGTGGACGTTGGACAGGCGCCGCCAAAATCGCAGCATGTAGCGACGGATGTCGACTGAGAGCGTCGGCGATGTTAATCCGACCGGCAACGTGCTCCCAGATGCAGTCAAACCGCGCGAGGTACTCCATCCACCTCGCTTGTCGTCGGTTCAACGTGGGGACGCTTTGCAAAAACGTCAGGGGCTTGTGGTCAGTCTTAAGGGTGAAGGGTCGTCCCTCTAGGTAACAACGCCACTCCTTAAGAGCATGCAAGACCGCTAGCAGCTCCTGCTCCCCTGTAGTGTAACGGGTTTCTGCGCCCGTAAACTTCTTACTCGTGAAGGCGATCGGTCGCCCTTCCTGCAACAATACAGCGCCGCTCCCATACAACGAAGCGTCCGAAAACACTTCGACACGAAACGGCAACGAGTAGTCGGGGAACGCAAGGGTAACGTCGTCGGCAACGACACGCTTTAGCTCCTCGAACGCCAGCTGACACTCGGGCGTCCATGCGCCAGGCGAATCGAAAGCTCCCTTACGCGTCAAATCGGTGAGCGGGGCCGCCAGGACAGAGTACTGCTTGATGAACTTACGGAAATAATTGGTCAAGCCGAGGAAGCGACGAAGCTCCTGAAGGTTCCGAGGCGCTGGCCAATCGCGAACCACGGCTACCTTCCGCGGGTCCATCTTGACGCCGGTGGCCGACACAATGTGGCCCAAGTACTCCACCTGAGGCTGCGCCCAAAAGCACTTGGCGCGCTTCGCAAACAATTGCTCCCGCCTCAACACCTCAAGCACAAGCTTAAGATGCTCCAGATGCTCCTCGCGCGTCTTGGAGTAGACCAGAATGTCGTCCAAGTAGCAAACGACGAACCTGTCGATGTACGGTCTAAACATGCGATCCATGACCGCCTGAAACGTCGCAGGGGCATTAGTCAACCCGAACGACAAGACCGTGTACTCGAAGTGACCAAAGGGCGTCCGAAAAGCGGTTTTCGGCACATCAGACGCAGCGATGCGAATCTGATTGTATCCCTGTTGCAAGTCGATCGAGCTGAAGTAGGCCGAGCCCTTTAACTTATCGAGCAGGTCGTCCACGCGCGGCAATGGGTAACGGTTCTTGACCGTCGTCGCATCCAACCCCCTGTAATCGATGCACATGCGCAAGCTCCCATCCTTCTTACCGACAAACAGAATCGGCGCAGAATACGGGGATGTGCTGGGGCGAATCATACCCTTTGCGAGCAGATCGGTTACCTGGCGCTTCACCTCGTCCAACTCCAGAGGACTTAACCTGTACATAGGTCTTGACACAGGCTGAGCGCCGGGTACGAGTGGGATGGTATGGTCCACGGGACGCAAAGGAGGAAGCCCAGGCACGTCACGAAAAACGTCTGCGTACCCTGTGAGCAAGGCTTCAACCTCAGGATCCAAAGAAGACTGAGCGATCGTCGCATTCAAATGCAACCTAGGCCTCACAAGCAGTCCGTGGGCACCCTTCCGGATCATCCGGATGGCCTCTTTACGCCCGACTGGCTTGGGTTCAGCACGCTGCCCCATGGCTTTCACAGCGTAGTTAACCACAGGCTCCGCCTCAGACTTACCCCCCTCTGGCTCAACACTTACAAACGGCACGAAGGGTACTTTGCACGACAGAGTCCCCTTACGAAGGCGAAGGGTTCCAGACTCTAAGTCAATGCCGGCCCCATACTGCCGTAATGTTGAGGACCCCAGTATATATGTCGCAGCATCAGTCAGCTCACGCAACACATAAGGTTGGGTCGTAATACGCAGAGGACCTATACACAGGCGAAGGGTGACCCTGCCCAATATGGGTTGCTTACCCCCATCCGCGAGGGTAACCTGCGACCATTCCGACGACTGTGGGCACAGACCCAATGCATTCACCTCTGCCGATGAGATGAAGTCGTCACTGGCGCCGGTATCGATGAGCGCCTTCAGGGTGCGACCAGCAAGATCGACCTGAATCAAAGGAACCCGATTGTCTGCCGGTACCGACTCTGCGGACGAAAGCAAGACGCTCAGGGCGGGTTCGAAACGTTCGGCAGAACCCTCAGAATGAGGTGCAGGAGCATCGTACCAAACGTCAACGGCGTAGGCCTGGACCGACAACGGAACAGGTGCACCTGCTAAATCAACACCGTTATACAAAACGGTGCCCGGCTCGAACCGGCAGACTTTCCGCATACCCGTTAGCAAAGTCGAGGCTTTTCGCCGACTATAAGGGGGTAGAAGGACGCAAGCGGCAGTGTCTGGACGTTGACGCCTACTTCTCCTATAGAAGGTCAGCTGCACTGACAGCTCGCGCAGAGATGAGGGGAGGAACAGAACGGTGTGGCCTAACAAATCGATAGACGCCAGCGGCTTGCTCGGTGCATACAGATTACACAGCGAGTCAAAACCTACACGTCCTGAGCGACCGTCGAGCGACAATCGACGTCCAATCGCGCGTTCGATCTGTTCAAGGACCGAAGGCAACGGTGCCCTCACGGCTTGCCGCACGAACGACAACCGCCCACCCTCTAGTTCCGACTTCCCAGGTGGAGTCCCCTCCGAGCCATCCTGGGCAATCCCCTACTTCGGCCGCTGAGCCAAAGGCGGTAGGTGCGGACACTCCCTCGTAGGATGTTCCGCCGACGCGCATCTCAGGCAAACCTTCTTGCTCTTCCGACGCGCAAGCTCGGAGTGCGTGCAACCCCATTTATCCAACCAACCGTCGCTAGTGCGTTGCCGCTTGGTCTCGTTCTTAGCTTCGTGTGCAGCCGCTGCAGACGGCGAACCCCCTTTCCTCTTGCCCTTGGCTGGATCCGCGCGTTGACCTGCGCCGGCTGACCCTTTGCGGTTACCCGATCCGGACGCGCCGCGAACGCCGTGACCGCGATCCGTACGAACGGTGGTCACTGCTGCCGTTGGCGTTCGTCGCTCCGTTTCGGCCCCCTGGTCCATGGCCGCAGCGTCAGACGCCGGATCCTGCACTCGCATGGCATTAACACGAGGGACAGGTTTAATAGCACGCTGGCCAGCTAAGAAATGCTTCTCGACCCCTTGCGCAAATTGCACCAAATCCTCATAGGACCCAAAGTCCTTTCCCGCCAAGTCCGTGGCACATTGCTGCGCCAGGACCTCAGACAATCCACGCTGGAACCAAAAGATGCGGTCCTCCTCCGTCAGGTTACCGATGGGCGTGATCAGGGCCTCATAGCGCGACTGGTACGCAGGTACTGTTTCATCAGGGCGCATGCGATATGTGCCAGATGCTAACGTACTGCGAGCCTTAGCGCTTAACGATTGAACCTCGGGAGCAAAGCGCGCAAGCAAAGCACGGGCCAACTCCTCAAACGTGTATGTCTGCCTTGCCATCGTCCATTGATCGTACCATGCCTTCGCCTCACCCGCGAGGGTGTTCCCGACGAAATAGCATTTCACAGGGTCACGATCACCGCCACGGACCAATCGCAAGTACAAGCGGACATCACGCAGATATGCACGAGTTGTATCAGCAATGCTTCACCCCGCAATCTTATGTTTCGCATCATGCGGGATGTCTAATTTCGGGACAGGAAGCGACAGTTTCATCACCTCTTCTTCGTCGTCAGATCAACCTTGACGAAGGGGTGCAGACGGACCCCTCTGCTCCTCGCGTCCAACGGGGCCTGCTTCGGCTGCCGTGACAGGAACAGTCGGATGGATGGGAGTCCGTGGGTCTAGTAGCGCAGGGGGATCTCGGACACCGTCAACAACATGCGTGTAAGGGCCCCTCCGAGATGTCTCAGGGACGACGGACGTGTCGGCACGACCGTCCCCCACTACTAGCCCTACATCACCGCTACCAGATGCCATGGTAAATCGGCGACTGACCGGCCGCAACCTCGTGCGATAAAGGCACTCTCACACAGGTATCGGTCGAGCGACAATCAGACGGTTTTTAAGCCTACCGACGGAAAGCGCTCCCTGCAGATACAGCAAGTATCCGTCCAAAGAGTCTCGCACTTCGCGCGTGCGCGCAATGAGCGCCCGCAACTGGTCCGGACTCGGATTCGAATCAGTTGATGCAGCGGCGAGTGAGACTCGGTTCGATTCACCTGCGGCTCAGAAGCACGTACTTCGAACAGGCAAAACGAATGGCAATGCAAGAGCAGCAAGGCAATTACAGACCAGAGGCGGCCGCGGCCATCACAGCTCGGCCAAGCTCCTCCGTGAATGTATCCAAGGGACTAAGATTGCCATCGCCGACTCCAGCCATAAAAGTGACCTACTTACGAAAGAGATCAGGGTGAGACAGCAGGCCGTGAACGAACCTTGCGTCTCGATACCAAATTTGTTGTATCACTCCTCATAATCGCCCATTGATTCTGCGGAGAACCAGGCCTAGTGCATCATGCTCGATTATATCAGAACGTACCAATCGAGGCAGCGGAAGTCTTCGATGCAAGGAGTTACAACGTTTATTCCAAGACGGGCGTAGATGACATAATAGGCTATCAGTGCCTAGCCGAGGCAATCATCATCTAACCGATGCGAATCGGTGCTCGGGCTTATCCAAGAAATACGACCATAAGCGAATAAAAGGCGAAAGCTCAACCAAAGCGCGGTTAGCTTGTATTAGTGTCAATCGTCAAGATTGCGTATCCATTCGCTTGTATATTCATGCTTAGGCCGTCAATGCGCATAGCAGATATACTCGCAGCGACGGCTCGCGGTACAAGAGATCTGTAAGTAGTAAGTGTACTACCGTGATCCCGTGTGCGGATATTTGCTACCGCTTTTATTAGCTAGTCTAGTATTTTTTAGTAATTTTTAGTTTGTTATGTTTAGTTATTTTTTTAGTTATTTTTAATTTGTTGATTTAGTTAATTTATTTTCGGTTGTTGTCGGTTATGTAAGGCCCCTGGGAATTCTTACAGTCGTCCGCCCCTGTAAGGAGTCCTAGTAGTGTAAGGCCCCTGAGAATTTTTACAGTCGTCCGCCCCTGTAAGCAGACCTAGTAGTGTAAGGCCCTCGGGAATTTATGCCGTCGCGAGCAAAATGCAATCATTTCTGTTGGCCAATTTTTAGGCTACTTTAAGCATTTCTTGACCTCTTTAGCTAGGTGTTTTCAGTCTTTTGTGGCATGTAGTAGCTATGTATCCTGCAGGGCACTGGCCAGCCCTGCAAGATGCATGCTCTTAAGGTTTAATATTTGTTAGTATATGCCAAGTTCGTAGTCAATGGCCTGCTAATGTGTCTTGCAAGGAATATCCTTACAACGTTAGTTGACAGTTCATCTCAGTCGTACAGCTTTAATGGCCTGCAAAATCGATGGACACTTACTTCTCTGATTTGTTATCATTGGAGCTATCTACTTGTTCATTATTGGAGCTATCTATTGCTGTTTTCTTAAGGACTAGGATTGTTAAGAGAGCCGCCAACCTGCTGGTAAGCATTGTGGCTGACATAGTGCAAGTTGGCATAACGGCTTTTTAATCAATTGTTATATTTATTACAGGTAATGCAATGGAGGAATATCAGCCCAAAATTCGCCTACGCCGACCTACCAGCCCAAGTTTGCCTTTCGTGATCTTGGGCATCGTGATTCTTGTGGCGCTCTTTGGTGTGACGATTGCTAGAGCTACTCGGCAAGGTAAGCCATAAAATAGTTATGAAAAATTTTGCATGCATTTCTGGGATACTTTTAGGTAGTGCTTTGCCATTGCTGCCCGGTGCTGCTGCCGCACGATAGCGACACCGCGTAATTATACCGTGTGATAGTGATACCATATAATAGCTATCTTATGGTATCACTATGGCGCAGTATTACTATCGCATAGTGTTGCTATTGTGCGGCAGCCGCACTGGGTAGCATATTGTGGTGCCATGCTTTTCCTAAAAGGAAGGTTTGATATATTGCGTGATATAAATAGATTTATTGTCCGTGGTAACTTCTGTGGAATTGCACTCGGTTCTGCGACGCGCCCAGTTTCGCGACGCGCGTGGTTCCCTGACATGCCCGTTTCCGCGACGCGCCCGGTGCCGCAACGCGCCCGGTGCGGCGACGCGCCCGGTAAAATGGCGCGCCATGTAAAACGATTCCCACTAACTGCGATTAGTGGGAATCGATATCGTGCGGTCTATTGCATTGCGCTGCATTGGTATCGTGACATACCGCAGATAGCGACCTTTCTGCACATTACCTCTAGTGGTATAGAAATTTATATAACTTAATAATGCTCCTAATTTATTTTTTAATGCTCTGAAATGTGTATGCATGTTTGCTGCTGCTGCTGTTGCTGCTGCTTTCATGTGCTCAGGTCGCAACAACAAGCGCTTACTGAATGCTGGACTGGACCTGCAGCCCACCTTGCATCGGCAATGGTCTGATTCAGAGGAAGATCTGAAATCGGCAGTGAGGATATGGGCGATGGGCACCTGTCACCTCAAGCCCTGGCCAATAATAATCACCCTCCCCAGCAAACTCCACCACCTCCTACTTCACCACCTACAACATCACCACCTATCGCCACTCCAACACTTGACACCTCAAATTTTCAAGCTATGATGACTGCCAAGTTGACAAGTCCCATGTTTCTTCAACAAATGGCCATGGTGAGCTGCAGTGTGTGCTTGTAAGGTGCTTACCTAGGTTTAGCCTGTTATAATATATTGTTTGACTACTTGCCACTTGCCTGGGGTATGTGGTAGGTTAAGCCTGTAAAACCTGTCATTTTACTGATAGTCATTTGCCTAGGGTTTGGCCTGCTCATCCTTCAGCAATGTTACCCTGCTAGCAGGGTAACATAGATTATGGGTAACATAGATTATATAACATAGATTATAGATTATATAACAAAGATTATTATTATTATTAGCGTGGTTTATCAAAATGAGCTGTGGCTTGTGTACCTATAGGTCAGGCATGGACCTAGGTTTAGCCTGTTGAAACATGTCTTTTAACTGATAGTCATATGCCTAGGGTCTGACCTCCTCATACTTCATCTATTTACCCTACTGGTTTATCAAAATGAGCTGTGGTTTGTTTACCTAAGGTTAGGCATGGAGCTATCTTTAGCCTGATGAAACATGTCATTTCACTGACAGTCATTTGCCTAGGGTCTGGCCTGCTCATCCTTCATCTATGTTGCCCTGCTAGCAGGGGAACATAGATTATGGGTAACATTGATTATATAACATAGATTATTATTATATAACATAGATAATAGAATGTACATTACACACTCTATAACATAGATTATTATTATTAACATGATTTATCAAAATGAGCTGTGGATTGTTTACCAAAGGTTAGGCATTGACCTTGGTTAAGCCTGTTGAAACATGTCATTTAACTGACAGTCATTTGCCTAGGGTCTGGCCTGCTCATCCTTCATCTATGTTGCCCTGCTAGCAGGGGAACATAGCTTATGGGTAACATTGATTATATAACATAGATTATTATTATATAACATAGATAATAGAATGTACATTACACACTCTATAACATAGATTATTATTATTAACATGGTTTATCAAAATGAGCTGTGGATTGTTTACCAAAGGTTAGGCATTGACCTTGGTTAAGCCTGTTGAAACATGTCATTTAACTGACAGTCATTTGCCTAGGGTCTGGCCTGCTCATCCTTCATCTATGTTGCCCTGCTAGCAGGGGAACATAGATTATGGGTAACATAGATTATATAACATAGATGATTATATAACATAGATACTAGAATATAGATTACACACTATATAACATAGATTATTATTATTATTTACATTATTTATCAAAATGACCTGTGGTTTGTTTACCTAAGGTCAGGCATGTACCTGGGTTTAGCCTGATGAAACATGTCATTTAACTGATAGTCATTTTCCTAGTGTCTGGCGTGCTCATCCTTCATTTATGTTACCCTGCTAGCAGGAGAACATAGATAATGGGTAACATAGATTATATAACATAGATAATGGAATATACATTACACACTCTTTAACATACATTGTTATGATTAACATGGTTTATCAAAATGAGCTGTGGATTGTTTACCTTAGGTCAGGCATGTACCTAGGTTTAGCCTGATGAAGCATGTCATTTCACTGACAGTCATTTGCCTAGGGTCTGGCCTGCTCATCCTTCATCTATGTTACCCTGCTGGTTTATCAAGATGAGCTGTGGTTTGTTTACCTTAGGTCAGGCATTGACCTAGGTTTAGCCTGTTGAAACATGTCTTTTAACTGATAGTCATTTGCCTAGGGTCTGGCCTGCTTATCCTTCATCTATGTTGCCCTGCTAGCAGGGGAACATAGATTATGGGTAACATAGATTATATAACATAGATGATTATTGCTACCGCTTTTATTAGCTAGTCTAGTATTTTTTAGTTATTTTTAGTTTAGTTATATAGTTTATTTCGTTTTAGTTGTTTTAGTTTTGGTCGTTGCTACCGCTTTTATTAGCTAGTCTAGTATTTTTTAGTTGTTTTTAGTTTAGTTATATAGTTTATTTCGTTTTAGTTACTTTAGTTTTGGTCGTTTATTTATGTAAGGCCCCTGGGAATTTTTTCAGTCGTCCGCCCCTGTAAGGAGTCCTAGTAGTGTAAGGCCCTCGGGAATTTATACCATCGCGAGGTAAATGCACTGATTTCTGTTAGGCAATTTCTAGGCTTTTAAAAGCATTTTCTGACCTCTTTAGCAAGGTTTGCTCAGTCTTTTGTTTCATGCAGTCACCATGTTTCCTGCAGGGCACTGGCCAGCCCTGCAGGATTCATGCTTTAAGGATATAATCTGGTATAGAATATGAAAAATTTTAGGCAAACGCTTCCAGCCTGGTCAATCAAGAATTATCCTCACAATGCTCGTTGACAGTTAATCTTAGTCGTACAGCATTAATCTGCTATTGTAGCCTGCAAATTGTATAGTCAGCTACTTTTTCGGCTAGTACATATTGAAGCTGAACAATTGCTGGACCTTTCTGGAAGATGATTACCAAGCCACCGCCGCCAAGCAATCTTGCTAAAGGTAAGCATCATGGCCAACGTTTTAAGCATAAAAAAGATTTAGTTATATAGGAAATGATTCGTTCGGTTTGGTACTCGCACAGTAGTGGTACTCGTGCACTGAACCGTGCGCGTTTTCCCGCGCGCGTTGTCGCGCATCGTCGCGTGTCGTCGCACGCATTGCCTGACCGCCCAAAAGGTAAATTTAGTCCGTGCAGGGAGCGGGATTTGAACCCACACAGTCCGTATTCATAGATACTGCAGTATAACTCTATATCTTGTGAGCTGGTTATGATTAACATTTATATAACCTGACCCCCCTTTGAATGGGGGTGGCACATATGGAGCACGTGCTAGGCTATCTATCAACTCTGCTGGAGTTATGGTGCACAGCAATAAAACACCCATTCAGGTAGTGTTCACCGCATCTTGGCATGTTGCTTTATCATTACCACTGCAAAGGCAATCAAATGGCATAGGCTTAACTACCCTTGTGTCATTTAATTGCTTCCCTTTGCAGATAGAGCAAGAATGGTATGTAATGGCTGGCCACCTCACACCATCAATAATCACATTTTGCTCTGGTAATGTCTTGTTATTTGCTACTGCTTTTATTAGCTAGCCTAGTTGCTACCGCTTTTATTAGCTAGCCTAGTCATTTTTAGTTGCTTTTAGTTTATTTTTCGTTGTTTTTAGTTTATTTAGTTAATTGTTTAACATTCAGCCGTCCCTGTAAGGAGTGCCAGCCATGTACGGCCCTCGGGAATTTTTGCCATCGCGAGGGAAATGCACTGACTTTTGTTAGGCAAATTCTAGGCTATTAAAAAGCATTTTTGAACTCTTTAGCTAGGTTTTTTCAGTGTTTCGTTTCGTGTAGTAGCAATGTATCCTGCAGGGTGCAGTATCCTGGGGTATCTCATGGCTAATATCCAGGTTGGCCAGTTGTCTGGCATCCTTCGATCGAGCCTTTGCTTTAGGCGGATATGACAGAGATAAAACACAGGGCATTGGCCAGCCCTGCAGGATTCATAATCCAAAGGTATTATTGCTACAGCTTTTATTAGCCAGTCTAGTATTTTTTAGTTATTTTTAGTTTGTTTATTTAGTTTATTTATTTTTGGTTATGTTAGTTTTTGTCGGTTATGTAAAGCCCTTGGGAATTTTTACAGTTGTCCGCCCCTGTAAGGAGTCCTAGTAGTGTAAGGCCCTCGGGAATTTATGCCGTCACGACAAAAATGCAATCATTTCTGTTGGGCAATTTCTAGGCTATTAAATCCATTTCCTGACCTCTTTAGCTAGGTGTTTTCAGTCTTTTGTTGCATGTAGTAGCTATGTATCCTGCAGGGCACTGGCCAGCCCTGCAAGATTCATGCTCTAAAGGTTTTATTTTTGTTTAAAATATAAAAAGTTCCTAGTCAATGGCCTGCTAATGGGTCTAGCAAGAAATATCCTTACAACATTCAGTTTACAGGTAATCTGAATCAAACAGCAATGATTGTCCGCTATTATAGCTACCGTTTCATCTATAGCCGGCAATTTGTATAGATATTAAGCATTTTGGCTGCCAAACTGATTTGTTGGATCTTGCCAACGTTGCCTTTGCCATTCTGCTCGCGAAGGGTAAGCATTACTCACTCAGGTAAGTCTCCAAATAATAACAATATAATTCTAAATGTGATTTCAGAACGCTGCTGCTGCCGCGTGTTGCAGCTGCCACATGTTGGCGCTGCCACATGCATGTTGCCGGTGCCATGCACTGCCATTGCCGCGTGCTGCCACTGCCATGTGCTGCTGCTGCTGCTGCACGGTGCCGCTGCCGTGTACTGCCACTGCTGCCGCATAGTGCAGCTGCCGTGCGCTGCCGCTGCTGCCGCATAGTGCAGCTGCCATGCACTGCTGCTAGCTGCCGCTTGGTGTCACTACTGCGCACTGCCACCTCTGCCGCATGCTGCTGCTGCCGTGCCCTGCCATTGCCACTCACTGCCGCTGCCATGCACTGCCACTGTCACATATTGCCACGCACTGCTACGTCCTGCTGCTGCTGCACAGTGCCGCTGCCACACACTGTCGCTGCTGCTGCATAGTGCAGTTGCCATGCACTGCTGCTGTCATGCAGTGCAGCTGCCATGCAGTGCTGCTGCTGCTGTGTGCGGCCACTGCCATGTGCTGTGGCTGCCGCACTGTGCTGCTGCCGCGTGCTGCTGCTGCAGTGTGCTGCCACAGCCACATCTGTATTGTACAGCAATGATTTTCAGCTGTTATAGCTACCGCTTTATTTCTAACCTGTAATATCTATAGATACATACTTCTTTGCATCCTCAGCAATTTTATGGAGCTTCACAGAGGATTTAGTCGCCCACAGTGTAACACCCCTTAAATTCCTTGCTAGCTAGCTGATGAATGGGACCAATTGTTAATTAATAATATGGACTATATTACAACTGCCTGTCTTTACTTAGGGATTTTAAGCCTTATAATGTAATAAATAATATACTATTCTGCCTTTACTTGTCTCAACAAGAATCTATTTTGGACCCCAGAACACCAAGACGGTGGAAGTGTGGGGAACTGGGGCAATGAATATACTTGGGACCCCAGTACACCAAGACGGTGGAGGTGCGGGGAACTGGGGCAGCAGGCCCCAGTCCCCGCACAACCACCGTACACTTCTGGGTGTTAGCAGCTTTGAAAGCGGTAGTGAAATGCATATTTAAAAGCATGATTTGTTTATGTAAGGCCCCTGAGAATTTTTTCAGTCGTCCGCCCCTGTAAGGAGTCCTAGTAGTGTAAGGCCCCTGGGAATTTATACAGTCGTCCGCCCCTGTAAGGAGTCCTAGTAGTGTAATTGCTACCGCTTTTATTAGCTAGTCTAGTATTTTTTAGTTATTTTTAGTTTAGTTATATAGTTTATTTCATTTTAGTTGTTTTAGTTTTGGTCGTTTGTTTATGTAAGGCCCCTGAGAATTTTTTCAGTCGTCCGCCCCTGTAAGGAGTCCTAGTAGTGTAAGGCCCCTGGGAATTTATACAGTCGTCCGCCCCTGTAAGGAGTCCTAGTAGTGTAAGGCCCTCGGGAATTTATACCATCGCGAGGTAAATGCACTGATTTCTGTTAGGCAATTTCTAGGCTTTTAAAAGCATTTTCTGACCTGTTTAGCTAGGTTTGCTCAGTCTTTTGTTTCATGCAGTCACCATGTTTCCTGCAGGGCACTGGCCAGCCCTGCAGGATTCATGCTTTAAGGATATAATATGGTATGGAATATGAAAAGTTTTAGTCAAACACTTCCAGCCTGGTCAAAGAAGAATTATCCTCACAATGCTAGTTGACAGTTAATCTTAGTCGTACAGCATTAATCTGCTATTGTAGCCTGCAAATTGTATAGTCAGCTACTCTCTTGGCTAGTACATATTGGAGCTGAACTATTGCTGGACCTTTCTGGAAGATGATTATCAAACCACCGCCGCCAAGCAATCTTGCTAAAGGTAAGCATCATGGCCAACTTCTTAAGCATAATACAAATTTAGTTATATAGGAAATGAGTTGTTCGGTTCGGTACTCGCGCAGTAGTGGTGCTCGTGCACGGAACCGCGCGCGTTTTCCCGCGCGCGTTGTCGCTCATCGTCGCGCGTCGTCGCACGCGTTGCCTGACCGCTCAAAAGGATTTCAGTGTGAGATATTCTTCATCATTACGCGCAGGGAGTGGGATTTGACCCCACGCAGTCCACATTCATGGCCTCCGCAATAGAACTCTATGTCATAGCTGCTGACATAATTACTAATATTTTAATTATTTTTCTACCTCTCCCCATATGAATTGGGGTGGCACATATGGAGCACGTGCTAGTGCTATCACCTCTGCTGGAGTTATGGTGCAAAGCAATAAAACACCCCATTCAGGTAGTGTTCACTGCATCTTGGCATGTTGCATCATTACCACTGCAAAGGCAATGAAGTGGCATAGGCTTAACTACCCTTGTGTCATTTAATTGCTTCCCGCCCTTTGCATAGCAAGAATGGTATGTAATGGCTGGCCACCTCACACCACCAATCACATTTTGCTCTGGTAATGTCTTGTTATCTGCTACTGCTTTTATTAGCTAGCCTAGTATCTTTCAGTTATTTTTAGTTTATTTATTGCTACCGCTTTTATTACCTAGTCTAGTAATTTTTAGTTGCTTTTAGTTTTTTAATTAGTTTATTTCGTTCTTGTTATTACAGTTTTTTGTCGGTTATGTAATTGTTTATGTAAGGCCCCTGGGAATTTGTTTAGTCGTCCACCCCTGTAAGGAGTCCTAGTAGTGTAAGGCCCTTGGGAATTTATACAGTCGTCCGCCCCTGTAAGGAGACCTAGTAGTGTAAGGCCCTCGGGAATTTATGCCGTCGTGACAAAATGAAATGATTTCTGTTGGGAAATTTTTAAGCTATTTAAAGCATTTCCTGACCTCTTTAGCTACGTGTTTTCAGTCTTTTGTTGCATGTAGTAGCTATGTATCCTGCAGGGCACTGGCCAGCCCTGCAAGATTCATGCTCTAAAGGTTTTATTGCTACCGCTTTTATTATCTAGTCTAGTATTTTTTAGTTATTTTTAGTTTGTTATGTTTAGTTATTTTTTTAGTTATTTTTAATTTGTTGATTTAGTTAATTTATTTTCGGTTGTTGTCGGTTTTGTAAGGCCCCTGGGAATTCTTACAGTCGTCCGCCCCTGTAAGGAGTCCTAGTAGTAGTGTAAGGCCCCTGAGAATTTTTACAGTCGTCCGCCCCTGTAAGCAGACCTAGTAGTGTAAGGCCCTCGGGAATTTATGCCGTCGCGAGCAAAATGCAATCATTTCTGTTGGGCAATTTTTAGGCTACTTTAAGCATTTCTTGACCTCTTTAGCTAGGTGTTTTCAGTCTTTTGTGGCATGTAGTAGCTATGTATCCTGCAGGGCACTGGCCAGCCCTGCAAGATGCATGCTCTAAAGGTTATTAATTATTTAAAAGGTTATTTATTGTTAGTATATACAAAGTTCCTAGTCAATGGCCTGCTAATGGGTCTGGCAAGGGATATCCTTACAGTCGTACAGCAATGATCTGCATTTATCGCCTGCAAATTCTTTAGACAAATTCCTCCTTGCTTTTAAATCATTGAGCTCATCTATCATTGGTTCTTTAAGGAATAGGATATCTACAACAATCAACAACGCCGCCAAGCAACCTGCTCGATCCCTGAAGGTAACCATTGCGGCTGACATAGTGCAAGTTCGCAGAAATGCTTCAAAATAATGCATATATTCGTTATAGGTTATGCAATGGGGGCAAACATGTTTTCAAGGATGCGCCTACGCCGACAAACCAGCCCAAGTTGGCTGTTGGTGGTCTTGGGCATCGTGGCTCTTCTGGCGCTCTTCGGCGTAACTATTGCTGGCGCTAGTCGCCATGGTAAGCGATAAAGTAGTTAGTAATTTTAGCACTCGATTCCATGGTACTTTGTGTTGTGGGTTGCCATTGCCGTGGTGCCGCTGCGGCGCGATAGCCACACCGCACGATAACTAAGCCATAACGATACCAGGTGATAACAAATGGTATTGTTATCACGTGGTATCACTATGGCAAGGTATCGCTATCGTGCGGTGTGGCTATCGCGCCACAGCGGGACCAGTATCATAACCACGCTTTTCAAAATGAATAGATTCTTTAAATGCATAAAAAAATTTCATATTTATAGGTAATTAAAATTAATGAGGTGCCGCTGGTACATCGCGTGGTATAACTGCTCGCGCGACGTCGCTACCCGCGCGGTGTGATATTGAATTGAATGGATAGCAAAATCATTGTCTCTGATGTACGTTTACTTCCGGTTCTATGTCGAGAACGCACGGTCGCTTGCGGCGTTGCGCGAGTTTTCGTACCCGCAGGAATCGGTTCGGGCGTTTGCTTCCCGCTCGACGTCGATACTGCACGGATAGCGACATCGCACGCGATCGTACCCCGCGGGATTCGACATCGGGCGGGTCGCGAACGGTTTCATCGACATATCGATTACACAGTATCACTATCTGTCTGATGTCCTAACGTATATTGGTATATTAATATAATAATACAAATAATAATTATTACTAGAAATTATGCAAAACCCTCAAAAATGTGTATGCATGATTGCTGCTGCTCTTGTTGCTGCTGCTTTCATATCCTCAGGTCGCAAGCGCTCACTGAATCCACCGGAACAAGCGTCCTTGTGCCGGCAACGCTGTGATTCGGAGCCAGACCTGGAAATTGGCAGCGAAGATGAGCTAGAGGAGGGACTAGTGTCACATCAAGCTGCTGCTAATAATAATAACCCTCTCCAGCAACCTCCTCCACCACCTCCAACTTCACCACCTATCACCCTTCCAACACCTGATGCTTCGACTTTTCAAGCCATGATGACTTCCATGTTGACAAGTCCCATGTTTCTCCAGCAGATAGCCATGGTGATCTGTGGTTTGTTTAGCTTAGTCAGGCATGGACCTAGGTTTAGCCTGATGAAACATGTCATCTAACTGATAGTCATTTGCCTAGGGTCTGGCCTGCTCAACCTTCATTTATGTTACCCTGCTATCAGGGTACATAGATTATGGGTTACATAGATTATAACATAAATTATTTAACATAAATTATTTAACAAAGATTATATAACATAGATTAAAGACTTTATAACATAGATTACTATTATTTTTTACATGGTTTATCAACATGAGCTGTGGTTTGTTGAGCTTAGGTCAGGCATGGACCTAGGTTTAGCCTGTTGAAACATGTCTTTTAACTGAGAGTCATTTGCCTAGAGTCTGGCCTGCTCATCCTTCATCTATGTTCCCTGCTAGCAGGGTAACATAGATTATGGGTAACATAGATTATAACATAGATTATAGACTATAGATTAAAGATTATATAACATATAAAGATAATTATTATTATTAGCATGGTTTATTAAAATGAGCTGTGGTTTTTTTACCTTAGGTCAGCATGGACCTAGGTTTCGCCTGTTGAAACATGTCTTTTTACTGATAGTCATTTGCCTAGGGTCTGGCCTGCTCATCCTTCAGCTATGTTTGCTTGCTGGTTTATCAGATGAGCTGTGGTTTGTTTAGCTTACATGAGGCATGCACCTAGGTTTAGCCTGTTGACACATGTCATTTAACTGATAGTTATTTGCCTAGGGTGTGGCCTGCTCATCCTTCATCTATATTACCCTCCTGGTTTATCAAAATGAGCTGTGGTTAGTTTACCTTGGGTCAGGCATTGACCTAGGTTTAGCATGATGAAACATGTCTATTAACTGATAGTCATTTGCCTAGGGTCTGGCCTGCTTATCCTTCACCTATGTTCCCTGCTAGCAGGGTAACATAGATTATGAGTAACATAGATTATAACATAGATTATTATTATATAACAAAGATCATAGACTATATAACATAGATTATTATTATATAACAAAGATTATGGAGTATATAACATTGATTATTATTATTGCTACCGCTTTTATTAGCTAGTCTAGTATTTTTTAGTTATTTTTAGTTTGTTATGTTTAGTTATTTTTTAGTTATTTTTAATTTGTTGATTTAGTTAATTTATTTTCGGTTGTTGTCGGTTATGTAAGGCCCCTGGGAATTCTTACAGTTGTCCGCCCCTGTAAGGAGTCCTAGTAGTGTAAGGCCCCTGAGAATTTTTACAGTCGTCCGCCCCTGTAAGCAGACCTAGTAGTGTAAGGCCCTCGGGAATTTATGCCGTCGCGAGCAAAATGCAATCATTTCTGTTGGCCAATTTTTAGGCTACTTTAAGCGTTTCTTGACCTCTTTAGCTAGGTGTTTTCAGTCTTTTGTGGCATGTATCCTGCTATGTATCCTGCAGGGCACTGGCCAGCCCTGCAAGATGCATGCTCTAAAGGTTTAATATTTGTTAGTATATGCCAAGTTCGTAGTCAATGGCCTGCAAATGTGTCTTGCAAGGAATATCCTTACAACGCTAGTTGACAGTTCATCTCAGTCGTACAGCTTTAATGGCCTGCAAAATTGATGGACACTCACTTCTCTGATTTGTTATCATTGGAGCTATCTACTTGTTCATTATTGGAGCTATCTATTGCTGTTTTCTTAAGGACAAGGATTGTTAAGAGAGCCGCCAACCTGCTGGTAAGCATTGTGGCTGACATAGTACAAGTTGGCATAACGGCTTTTTAATCAATTGTTATATTCATTACAGGTAATGCAATTGAGGAATATCAGCCCAAAATTCGCCTACGCCAACCTACCAGCCCAAGTTTGCCTTTCGTGATCTTGGGCATCGTGATTCTTGTGGCGCTCTTTGGTGTGACGATTGCTGGAGCTACTCGGCAAGGTAAGCCATAAAATAGTTATGAAAAATTTTGCATGCATTTCTGGGATACTTTTAGGTAGTGCTTTGCCATTGCTGCCCGGTGCTGCTGCCGCACGATAGCGACACCGTGTAATTATACCGTGCGATAGTGATACCATATAATAGCTATCTTATGGTATCACTATGGCGCAGTATTACTATCACGCGGTGTTGCTATTGTGCGGCAGCCGCACTGGGTAGCATATTGTGGTGCCATGCTTTTCCTAAAAGGAAGGTTTGCTATATTGCATAATATAAATAGATTTATTGTCCGTGGTAACTTCTGTGGAATTGCACTCGGTTCTGCGACGCGCCCAGTTTCGCGACGCGCGCGGTTCCCTGACATGCCCGTATCCGCGACGCGCCCGGTGCCGCAACGCGCCCGGTGCGGTGATGCGCCCGGTAAAATGGCACACCATATTTCACGATTCCCACTAACTGCGATTATTGGGAATCAATATCGAGCGGTCAATTGCATTGCGTTGCATTGGTATCGTGACATACCGCAGATATGTCATTGCCTCTATCTGCACATTGCCTCTATCAGTATAAAAATTTATATAACTTAATAATGCTCCTAATTTATTTTTTAATGCTCTGAAATGTGTATGCATGTTTGCTGCTGCTGCTGTTGCTGCTGCCTTCATGTGCTCATGTACTGAATGCCGGACTGGACCTGCAGCCCACCTTGCGTTGGCAACGGTGTGATTCAGAGGAAGATCTGGAAATCGGCAGTGAGGATAACCCGGACGATGGGCACCTGTCAGCTCAAGCCCTGGCCAATAATAATCACCCTCCCTAGCAAACTCCACCACCTCCTACTTCACCACCTACAACGTCACCACCTATTGCCACTCCAACACTTGACACCTCAAAGTTTCAAGCTATGATGACTGCCATGTTGACAAGTCCTATGTTTCTTCAACAAATGGCCATGGTGAGCTGCAGTGTATGCTTGTAAGGTGCTTACCTAGGTTTAGCCTGTTTAAATATATTGTTTGACTACTTGCCACTTGCCTGGGGTATGTGGTAGGTTAAGCCTGTAAAACCTGTCATTTTACTGATAGTCATTTGCCTAGGGTCTGGCCTGCTCATCCTTCATCAATGTTACCCTGCTAGCAGGGTAACATAGATTATGGGTAACATAGATTATATAACAAAGATTATTATTATTATTAACATGGTTTATCAAAATGAGCTGTGGCTTGTGTACCTTAGGTCAGGCATGTACCTGGGTTTAGCCTGTTGAAACATGTCTTTTAACTGATAGTCATATGCCTAGGGTCTGACCTCCTCATACTTCATCTATTTACCCTGCTGGTTTATCAAAATAAGCTGTGGTTTGTTTACCTTGGGTCAGGCATGGACCTAGGTTCAGCCTGTTGAAACATGTGCTTTAACTGACAGTCATTTGCCTAGGGTCTGGCCTGCTCATCCTTCATCTATGTTGCCCTGCTAGCAGGGGAACATACATTATGGGTAACATAGATTATATAACATAGATTATTATATAACATAGATACTAGAATATAGATTACACACTATATAACATAGATTATTATTATTATTTACATTATTTATCAAAATGAGCTGTGGTTTGTTTACCTTGGGTCAGGCATTGACCTAGGTTTAGCCTGTTGAAACATGTCATTTAACTGATAGTCATTTGCTTAGGGTCTGGCCTGCTCATCCTTCATCTATGTTACCCTGCTGGTTTATGAAGATGAGCTGTGGTTTGTTTACCTTGGGTCAGGCATGGACCTAGGTTCAGCCTGTTGAAACATGTCATTTAACTGATAGTCATTTGCCTAGGGTCTGGCCTGCTCATCCTTCATCTATGTTACCCTGCTGGTTTATCAAAATGCTTTTCTTTCTGACAAACGTGTGCTGTAAATATTTCTTGTCAATGTGCAGGCTATGCAGCAACTACCCCAAGCACAAACTATATTTGTACCACCAACTCAACAACCTGAAGCTTCAGCTGTTCATCAAGCCATTTTATTCTGATAGGATAGCAATAGACATTACACATTATATACATTACTTCAATACTACATTACTTCTTATTCATCAATGCCAGAGGGGATCTATTTTTTACCTTTCTGGCCACCATACATGTCTAACAGGCAAACCAGGGATATGCTGAAACACATATGGATTAGGTTCTAAGTGCTGCCTCTCTACTTACAATATTCACTTTTAAACCTTATACTGCAACAAAGAATGTACTTTTAAGAGCCTACCCGGCACCTTAGGAAGAGACGACTAGACTGAATATTATAAGTACTGATGTGGTCTGTTACAATACTTTCTGATTTTATTTGTCTCAATGAGAATCTATTTTGAGCCCCAGTACATCAAGATGGTGGAAGTGTGGGGGACGAGGACTACTTTGGATCCCAGTAAACCAAGACGGTGGAGGTGCGGGGAACTGGGGCGGCAGGCCCCAGTCCCCGCACAACCACCGTACACTTAAGAGAGTCAACAGCATTGAAAGCGGTAGACAAATGCATATTTAAAAGCATGATTTTTGTTTAGGATATAAAATGTTTATACTCAATGGCCTGCTAATGGGTCTAGAAAGAAATATCCTTAAAACATTCAGTTGACAGTGAATCTGTATCGCACAGCAATTATTGTCCACTATTATAGCTACCGCTTCATCTATAGCCCGCAATTTGTATAGATATTAAGCATTTTGGCTGCCAAACTTGGAGCTTCAGCAATTTGTTGGATCTTGCCAACATCACTTTTGCCATTCTGCTCGTGAAGGGTAAGCATTACTCGCTCAGGTAAGTCTCCAAATAATAATAATATAATTCTAAATGTGATTTCAGAATGCTGCTGCTGCCACGTGTTGCACGGCAGCTGCCACATGTTGGCGCTGCCACATGTTGCCGGTACCGTGCACTGCCATTGCCGCTTGCTGCCACTGCCATGTGCTGCTGCTGCTGCACGGTGCTGCTGCCACGTGCTGCCGCTGCTGCCGCATAGTGCAGTTGCCATGCACTGCTGCTGCCATGCAGTGCAGCTGCCATGCACTGCTGCTAGCTGCCGCTTGGTGCCACTGCTGCGCACTGCCTCTGCCGCATGCTGCTGCTGCCGTGCACTGTCATTGCCACCCACTGCCGCTGCCATGCGCTGCCATTGTCACATGTTGCCACTGCTGTGTGCTGCTGCTGCTGCATGGTGCCGCTGCCACACACTGCCGCTGCTGCTGCACAGTGCAGTTGCCATGCAGTGCTGCTGCCGTGTGGGGCCGCTGCCACCTGCTGCGGCTGCCGCACTGTGCTGCTGCCGCGTGCTGCTGCTGCAGTGTGCTGCCATTGCCACATGGTGCAGTTGCCACTGCAGGGTGCTGCTGCCGTGCAGTGCAGCTGCCATGTGATATCCTAAATTTAGTTTAGACCCAAGGGTTTGCTAGCCATATGAGTACATTCAACAGCGGCACCAAGTTTAACTGCATTATCACTCTTGCAATCAACATTTTCTGTAGATATTTTGCTGCATCCATTTTGCATAAAATGCAAAAATATTAACTTAACTAAGAATATCAGTTGCATGATTATTTACATGATTTAGGCAGCTCATACTCATAAGATTGATCATTATTTAATTCCGATTCCAGATCTTTAAGGTTGGTTATTTCTGCATATATTTCATGATTTTAATATTCATATGTGTGCATTAAATATGTACTTATATATATTAGGCATTTAAAGCAATCCAATAATTGGATGAATAACTTCAAAATAATATTGGCTCATGTATTTTATCGCTGATTCAGACAAAGTACTAGATTCCCATTACCTGCCAAGCTCTTTGGTATAATATCCACTGATTTTGAAAGTTTATTTTGGAGCCCATGAATTCGTATTGTTATGCCTCTATTTTTCATTCATTTTTAATTATGGATGGAATAATTAACAAAAACCTGTCTGATTCAGGAAAACCCTAAAGTAATATAAAGTTATGTAGTGGATATTAAGTCAGTTTGGATTAATTAATATATCTTATATATATATTTAGCCTATATATTATTTATATGCTAAATGGCCATTAAAAAAATAAAGAATCTTGGGATAAAGTGTAATCATGAAGAGAGTACAATATGCTGCTAATTTCATTTGATTAGCTAGAAGACGATAATGATTTTTTCATCCATCCATGATTTGCTGGATTTTGCAAGGGGTGCAGCTGTTGCATCTGATGCATGGTGCAGCTGTTGTATCTCTGTCATATCCGCCTAAAGCAAAGGCTCGATCCAAGGATGCCAGTCAACTGTCCAACCTGGATATTAGCCATGAGATACCCCAGGATACTACATACAGCAGCTCCCACTGCAGGGTGCTGCTGCCACGCATCGTAATAAGTCGCATTTCCAAACTCATGGATGGCGCATCGAAGCTAAATAAATGTGCACATATGGACAGTGTGAGCCATGAATGCCAAATAAAGGAGGGATATGAGGAAGGAAGGTGGAGGGCGGCCTGGATGCCCCCCCTGGACTACAACGTGGGAAAATGTTGAACCAAAATATAAGCTACATACACATCACCACAAATAACTAAGAGAAAAATCAGAGGAATACCTAGGGTGAAACATCTATGGCAAGTGGAAGTGTGGGGAACTGGGGCAGTGAATCTACTTTGGACCCCAGTACACCAAGACGGTGGAGGTGCGGGGAACTGGGGCGGCAGGCCCCAGTCCCCGCACAACCACCATACACTTCTGGGAGTTACAGCATTGAAAGCGGTAGTCAAATGCATATTTAAAAGCATGATAATATAACATAGATTTTAGGCTATAAATTATAGACTATATAACGTAGATTATTATTATTATTATTAACATGGCTTATCAAAATGAGCTGTGGTTTGTTTACCTAAGGTCAGGCATGGACCTAGGTTTAGCCTGTTGAAACATGTCTTTTAACTGATAGTCATATGCCTAGGGTCTGACCTCCTCATACTTCATCTATTTACCCTGCTGGTTTATCAAAATGCTTTTCTTTCTGACAAACGTGTGCTGTAAATATTTCTTGTCAATGTGCAGGCTATGCAGCAACTACCCCAAGCACAAACTACATTTGTACCACCAACTCAACAACCTGAAGCTTCAGCTGTTCATCAAGCCATTTTATTCTGATAGGATAGCAATAGACATTACACATTATATACATTACTTCAATACTACATTACTTCTTATTCATCAATGCCAGAGGCAGGGTTCTTCAAGGGGGTAGCTGTTTGTTCCGGGGTTCCCCGGAGCCCTAAAAATTCTTTTCCGGGAGGGCCCCCGGAACTCTACCTAGTTACGCCCTAAAACGTTCCGGGGGGCCCCGGAACCTGCACAAAACTTTCTCGGGACACAAAACACTCATGTTTATTAAGACAATTTTCATACCTTAATAAAGAAATACATTAAATTGTTTTTCTGGCAGCTGTCGGTTTTTGCTACCCATATACCCACGGCAATACCCGGCATCAGGAGCTTATGAACTAACACAGATACCAGCTTCCCTAGCTCTCTTAATCTGCTTCATTCTCTTCCTCCCCATCCGAGATATACTTAGTATTTTGCTTGCTACATTGGCTTGAGAAACGTAGGAATTTGCTTGGCTAGCTTTGCCCAAAATGTCAATGCTAGAAGTCCTGTGGGTAATGTTCTTTTGTCTAACTGCTTACAAATTAGCTTATAATTTATCCTTAGCTAATAAAAGTGTAATGTGTTTTTTGCTTTTCCTAAGCGTCAATCTGTCAAGCATGCATCAGTAATCCCCGGAACATGGCCTTACTTTATGAAAATTTTCTCCGGGTACACCCGGAAAAGAGCCTTTTTCTTCACGGGGCACTTTTTGTCTGCCCCCGGAAAGCAGCACTTCACACGTCATGAAATTCCCGGGGATCCCCGGAGCAGACCCAACACTTTTACGGGCGTTTTCCCAAAATTCTAAAAATTTCCGGGCCCCGTCCGGGGTGAAGTACCCTGGCCAGAGGGGACCTATTTTTTTACCTTTCTGGCCACCATACATGTCTAACAGGCAAACCAGGGATATGCTGAAACACATATGGATAAGGTTCTAAGTGCTGCCTCTCTACTTACAATATTCACTTTTAAACCTTATAATGCAACAAAGAATGTACTTTTAACAGCCTACCTGGCACCTTAGGAAGAGACGACTAGACTGAATATTATAAGTACTGATGTGGTCTGTTACAATACTTTCTGATTTTATTTGTCTCAACGAGAATCTATTTTGAACCCCAGTACATCAAGATGGTGGAAGTGTGGGGGACGAGGACTACTTTGGATCCCAGTAAACCAAGACGGTGGAGGTGCGGGGAACTGGGGCGGCAGGCCCCAGTCCCCGCACAACCACCGTACACTTAAGAGAGTCAACAGCAATGAAAGCGGTAGTAAATTGAATATTTAAAAGCATGATGCTATATAAGCCGTCATAGCAATAATGCAATGTTCTTTACTCGCGTAAAGGTGCCGACTACGCCATCGCGCGTAGTGTTGCATTCGACGCGCCGCATTCGTTCGAGCCATTGCCTCGCGACCTCAAGGTGCGCTCGCTTTATCATGCTCGTGCGCGCGCGTATGCATAACGCACGTGTTATCGTTAGTGCGCATCGCTATGTGATGCCTCATGCATTCTAGGTTGTCCGCGACCAAGTCGCCGGACCATGCGCACTTATCGCGATGCCGATCACGCAATGCATGCTTGCAGCGTTGTGCACAGTGCATTAGGCGATATGCTCATTGCGGGTTGCTTGTGCCCTTAGCCAGTGCGCCTAGCGTGTGCGGTGCGACGTGCTGCGTGACATGCGTGCGATCGCGCCGCGCCCGCTGCCGTACTACTGCACGCGTGTCCACGTACGACAGCTGACGTCATCATTGCCGTATCGCTCCCCGCGTCCACGTACGACAGCTGACGTCATCATTGCCGTATCGCTCCCCGCGTCCACGTACGACAGTGCCGTACCGGTCCAAGTACGAGAGTGCCGTACCGTCGTACTGTGCTGCCGTACCGTACGATAATGCCGTACCGTCATACCATGCTGCCGTACCGTACGACAGTGCCGAATCGCTCCGCGCGTCCACGTACGACAGTGCCGTACCATTCCATGTACGACGGTGCCGTATCGCTCCCCGCGTCCACGTACGACAGTGTGGCAGAGCGATGGTGGGTACAACTCTAGCAGAGCTTAGGAAAAGTGACGCGTGGTACAACACTTTTGACTGACTGTGCGAGATTGAGTGGTTACCAGTAGAAATCGGGCAGTATGTAGATGCTGCTTGCTCAGTGTCAGTTGGCTGATTGCCTCTGCTCTCAGGTGGTTTATCTGCATCAGCTCCCTTGCTTTTTAGCATGCTTTCAAAAATACGGCACGGTTAATATTTATATTCTTAAATGTTCTTTTGACTGACTGTGCGAGATTGAGTGGTTACCAGTAGAAATCGGGCAGTATCTAGATGCTGCTTGCTCAGTGTCAGTTGGCTGATTGCCTCTGCTCTCAGGTGGTTTATCTGCATCAGCTCCCTTGCTTTTTAGCATGCTTTCAAAAATACGGCACGGTTAATATTTATATTCTTAAATGTTCTTTTGACTGACTGTGCGAGATTGAGTGGTTACCAGTAGAAATCGGGCAGTATCTAGATGCTGCTTGCTCAGTGTCAGTTGGCTGATTGCCTCTGCTCTCAGGTGGTTTATCTGCATCAGCTCCCTTGCTTTTTAGCATGCTTTCAAAAATACGGCATGGTTAATATTTATATTCTTAAATGTTCTATTGACTGACTGTGCGAGATTGAGTGGTTACCAGTAGAAATCGGGCAGTATCTAGATGCTGCTTGCTCAGTGTCAGTTGGCTGATTGCCTCTGCTCTCAGGTGGTTTATCTGCATCAGCTCCCTTGCTTTTTAGCATGCTTTCAAAAATACGGCACGGTTAATATTTATATTCTTAAATGTTCTATTGACTGACTGTGCGAGATTGAGTGGTTACCAGTAGAAATCGGGCAGTATCTAGATGCTGCTTGCTCAGTTTCAGTTGGCTGATTGCCTCTGCTCTCAGGTGGTTTATCTGCATCAGCTCCCTTGCTTTTTAGCATGCTTTCAAAAATACGGCACGGTTAATATTTATATTCTTAAATGTTCTTTTGACTGACTGTGCGAGATTGAGTGGTTACCAGTAGAAATCGGGCAGTATCTAGATGCTGCTTGCTCAGTGTCAGTTGGCTGATTGCCTCTGCTCTCAGGTGGTTTATCTGCATCAGCTCCCTTGCTTTTTAGCATGCTTTCAAAAATACGGCACGGTAAATATTTATATTCTTAAATGTTCTATTGACTGACTGTGCGAGATTGAGTGGTTACCAGTAGAAATCGGGCAGTATCTAGATGCTGCTTGCTCAGTGTCAGTTGGCTGATTGCCTCTGCTCTCAGGTGGTTTATCTGCATCAGCTCCCTTGCTTTTTAGCATGCTTTCAAAAATACGGCACGGTAAATATTTATATTCTTAAATGTTCTATTGACTGACTGTGCGAGATTGAGTGGTTACCAGTAGAAATCGGGCAGTATCTAGATGCTGCTTGCTCAGTGTCAGTTGGCTGATTGCCTCTGCTCTCAGGTGGTTTATCTGCATCAGCTCCCTTGCTTTTTAGCATGCTTTCAAAAATACGGCACGGTTAATATTTATATTCTTAAATGTTCTATTGACTGACTGTGCGAGATTGAGTGGTTACCAGTAGAAATCGGGCAGTATCTAGATGCTGCTTGCTCAGTTTCAGTTGGCTGATTGCCTCTGCTCTCAGGTGGTTTATCTGCATCAGCTCCCTTGCTTTTTAGCATGCTTTCAAAAATACGGCACGGTAAATATTTATATTCTTAAATGTTCTTTTGACTGACTGTGCGAGATTGAGTGGTTACCAGTAGAAATCGGGCAGTATCTAGATGCTGCTTGCTCAGTGTCAGTTGGCTGATTGCCTCTGCTCTCAGGTGGTTTATCTGCATCAGCTCCCTTGCTTTTTAGCATGCTTTCAAAAATACGGCATGGTTAATATTTATATTCTTAAATGTTCTTTTGACTGACTGTGCGAGATTGAGTGGTTACCAGTAGAAATCGGGCAGTATCTAGATGCTGCTTGCTCAGTGTCAGTTGGCTGATTGCCTCTGCTCTCAGGTGGTTTATCTGCATCAGCTCCCTTGCTTTTTAGCATGCTTTCAAAAATACGGCACGGTTAATATTTATATTCTTAAATGTTCTATTGACTGACTGTGCGAGATTGAGTGGTTACCAGTAGAAATCGGGCAGTATCTAGATGCTGCTTGCTCAGTTTCAGTTGGCTGATTGCCTCTGCTCTCAGGTGGTTTATCTGCATCAGCTCCCTTGCTTTTTAGCATGCTTTCAAAAATACGGCACGGTTAATATTTATATTCTTAAATGTTCTATTGACTGACTGTGCGAGATTGAGTGGTTACCAGTAGAAATCGGGCAGTATCTAGATGCTGCTTGCTCTGTTTCAGTTGGCTGATTGCCTCTGCTCTCAGGTGGTTTATCTGCATCAGCTCCCTTGCTTTTTAGCATGCTTTCAAAAATACGGCACGGTAAATATTTATATTCTTAAATGTTCTTTTGACTGACTGTGCGAGATTGAGTGGTTACCAGTAGAAATCGGGCAGTATCTAGATGCTGCTTGCTCAGTGTCAGTTGGCTGATTGCCTCTGCTCTCAGGTGGTTTATCTGCATCAGCTCCCTTGCTTTTTAGCATGCTTTCAAAAATACGGCACGGTAAATATTTATATTCTTAAATGTTCTTTTGACTGACTGTGCGAGATTGAGTGGTTACCAGTAGAAATCGGGCAGTATCTAGATGCTGCTTGCTCAGTGTCAGTTGGCTGATTGCCTCTGCTCTCAGGTGGTTTATCTGCATCAGCTCCCTTGCTTTTTAGCATGCTTTCAAAAATACGGCACGGTTAATATTTATATTCTTAAATGTTCTTTTGACTGACTGTGCGAGATTGAGTGGTTACCAGTAGAAATCGGGCAGTATCTAGATGCTGCTTGCTCAGTGTCAGTTGGCTGATTGCCTCTGCTCTCAGGTGGTTTATCTGCATCAGCTCCCTTGCTTTTTAGCATGCTTTCAAAAATACGGCACGGTTAATATTTATATTCTTAAATGTTCTATTGACTGACTGTGCGAGATTGAGTGGTTACCAGTAGAAATCGGGCAGTATCTAGATGCTGCTTGCTCAGTTTCAGTTGGCTGATTGCCTCTGCTCTCAGGTGGTTTATCTGCATCAGCTCCCTTGCTTTTTAGCATGCTTTCAAAAATACGGCACGGTTAATATTTATATTCTTAAATGTTCTATTGACTGACTGTGCGAGATTGAGTGGTTACCAGTAGAAATCGGGCAGTATCTAGATGCTGCTTGCTCAGTGTCAGTTGGCTGATTGCCTCTGCTCTCAGGTGGTTTATCTGCATCAGCTCCCTTGCTTTTTAGCATGCTTTCAAAAATACGGCACGGTAAATATTTATATTCTTAAATGTTCTTTTGACTGACTGTGCGAGATTGAGTGGTTACCAGTAGAAATCGGGCAGTATCTAGATGCTGCTTGCTCAGTGTCAGTTGGCTGATTGCCTCTGCTCTCAGGTGGTTTATCTGCATCAGCTCCCTTGCTTTTTAGCATGCTTTCAAAAATACGGCACGGTAAATATTTATATTCTTAAATGTTCTTTTGACTGACTGTGCGAGATTGAGTGGTTACCAGTAGAAATCGGGCAGTATCTAGATGCTGCTTGCTCAGTGTCAGTTGGCTGATTGCCTCTGCTCTCAGGTGGTTTATCTGCATCAGCTCCCTTGCTTTTTAGCATGCTTTCAAAAATACGGCACGGTTAATATTTATATTCTTAAATGTTCTTTTGACTGACTGTGCGAGATTGAGTGGTTACCAGTAGAAATCGGGCAGTATCTAGATGCTGCTTGCTCAGTGTCAGTTGGCTGATTGCCTCTGCTCTCAGGTGGTTTATCTGCATCAGCTCCCTTGCTTTTTAGCATGCTTTCAAAAATACGGCACGGTAAATATTTATATTCTTAAATGTTCTTTTGACTGACTGTGCGAGATTGAGTGGTTACCAGTAGAAATCGGGCAGTATCTAGATGCTGCTTGCTCAGTGTCAGTTGGCTGATTGCCTCTGCTCTCAGGTGGTTTATCTGCATCAGCTCCCTTGCTTTTTAGCATGCTTTCAAAAATACGGCACGGTTAATATTTATATTCTTAAATGTTCTTTTGACTGACTGTGCGAGATTGAGTGGTTACCAGTAGAAATCGGGCAGTATCTAGATGCTGCTTGCTCAGTGTCAGTTGGCTGATTGCCTCTGCTCTCAGGTGGTTTATCTGCATCAGCTCCCTTGCTTTTTAGCATGCTTTCAAAAATACGGCACGGTTAATATTTATATTCTTAAATGTTCTATTGACTGACTGTGCGAGATTGAGTGGTTACCAGTAGAAATCGGGCAGTATCTAGATGCTGCTTGCTCAGTGTCAGTTGGCTGATTGCCTCTGCTCTCAGGTGGTTTATCTGCATCAGCTCCCTTGCTTTTTAGCATGCTTTCAAAAATACGGCACGGTTAATATTTATATTCTTAAATGTTCTATTGACTGACTGTGCGAGATTGAGTGGTTACCAGTAGAAATCGGGCAGTATCTAGATGCTGCTTGCTCAGTGTCAGTTGGCTGATTGCCTCTGCTCTCAGGTGGTTTATCTGCATCAGCTCCCTTGCTTTTTAGCATGCTTTCAAAAATACGGCACGGTTAATATTTATATTCTTAAATGTTCTATTGACTGACTGTGCGAGATTGAGTGGTTACCAGTAGAAATCGGGCAGTATCTAGATGCTGCTTGCTCAGTGTCAGTTGGCTGATTGCCTCTGCTCTCAGGTGGTTATTCTGCATCAGCTCCCTTGCTTTTTAGCATGCTTTCAAAAATACGGCACGGTTAATATTTATATTCTTAAATGTTCTTTTGACTGACTGTGCGAGATTGAGTGGTCACCCTCGACCTTAGGATAGTCCAAGTCACAGCGTGGAGAAGCTATGAGACCTACGCGCTAACCACTGCGCCACACCCACATTGGCTCCAGCCGCCCATCTGAAAGCCACGCCCACATGTGACCCCATGGCCAGTACTGCGTGCCCAGTATGGGCAGCCAGCCATCCAGATTTGTTTCTTGGCTGCGGGTCCTGAGGTTTGGGGGGTTTCAGTGAGAGAGTTCATGCCTTCTTGTGTTGTGCAGGAGTTTGTGGGACCAGAGTTGGGTGTGTTGTACCACGCGTCACTTTTCCTAAGCTCTGCTAGAGTTGCACCCACCATCGCCCTATCGCGCACGACACCACGTCACCCTGTCGTACGTGGGCGTGACGGAGCGGTACGGCACTATCATACACGGAATGGTACGGCACTGTCGTAAGTGGGCGCGACGGAGCGGTACGGCACTATCGTATGGTACGGCACGGTACGACGGTACGGCACGGTACGGCACTATCGTACATGAATCGGTACGGCACTGCCGTACGTGGACGCTGTGGAGCGGTACGGCACCGATGACGTCAGTTGTCGTACGTGGATACGCGCGGAGCGGTACGGCATTGATGATGTCACCCCTGTCGTACGTGGACGCTTGGAGTAGTACGGCAGCGGGTGCGACGCGACCGCACGCATGTCACGCAGCACGTCGCACCGCACACGTTAGGCGCACTGGCTGAGGGCACAAGCAACCAGCACATAGCATATCGCCTAACGCATCGAGCACAACGCTGCAAGCATACGTTGCATGATCGGTATCGCGAGAAGTGCGCATGGTCCGGCGACTTGGTCGCGGACGACCTAAAATGCATGAGGCATCGCATATCAACGCGCACTCACGATAACACGTGCATTATGCATACGCGCGCGCTCGAGCATGATAATGCGAGCGTACCTTGAGGTCGCGAGGCAATGGCTCGAGCGATGCGGCGCGTCGAATGCAACACTACGCGCGATGGCGTAGTCGGCACCTTTACGCGAGTAAAGAACATTGCATTATTGCTATGACGGCTTATATAGCAATATCCGCACACGGGATCACGGTAGTACACTTACTACTTACAGATCTCTTGTACCGCGAGCCGTCGCTGCGAGTATATCTGCTATGCTCATTGACGGCCTAAGTACGAATATACGCGAGAATCGCCACGCGAACATTGCGATTGACATTTATATAAGCTAACCGCGTTTTGGTTGAGCTTACGCCTTTTATATCGCTTATGGTCGTATATCTTGGATAAGCCCGAGCACCGATTTGCATCGGTTAGATGATGATTGCCTCGGCTAGGCACTGATAGCCTATCACGTCATCTACGCCTGTCTTGGAATATACGTTGTAACTCCTTGCATCGAAGACTTCCGCTGCCTCGATTGGTACGTCCCGATATAATCGAGCATGATGCACTAAGCCTGGTTCTCCGCAGAATCAATGGGCGATTATGAGGAGTGATACAACAGGGTGGGGCCAGGAGGTTTTGTAGGGGGGCGCCATTTGGGCTCTCCATCCCCCTTCCGTCTTTAGTTTTGTTTTGAGTAAGAGTGTGTTTTTCTGTTGGCGTCTCTTCACTGAGGGTTTCTGTGGGTTTTTGTTAGTCTCTTGCCATGTAAAAAGGCGTTGGCCTTGAACCGTACTCTACTTGTCTCCGCTGTACTCAAAATCCAGCCTTGTACTCGTCCGCGGGTTGCAGGAAGTGGACCTGACAACCAAAGGGGCTTGATTTGTTGACCTAAGCTCTGTTGTATCTCTGTTTTATCCGCCTACAGCAAAGGCTCGATCGAAAGGATGCCGGACAACTGTCCAACCTCGGATACTACCCAAGAGATACCCCAGGATACTACCAGCTCCAGGCGTGGCTCGGAAAGGGCTTGGTGAAGCGTAACCGTTACACAGTTGGTACAAAACGAAGAAAAGAAAGATGATCTTAGGTTGGTCTGTTACGCTCACGTAGTACCAAACGCTTCTAGAGCTAAGTGACAAAGTTCTCTTGCTCTATTGCTGCTAATATACCAGTTCGACTCTTTTGCCGTACAGTTTTGCCGTGACGATCATGAAAGCTCAAACAACTCACGAAGAGATCCAACATTATCACTAGATAAAACGTGCCGACTTAATTATTATGGAGCAAATAGTTTAGAGAACATCAAACTTATGGACATCGTCACCCTACCTGCCACATTATCTTGCCGTACAACCATCTTACTATAAAGACTCGGATCTGCCCATTTCACAAAACATCCTCAGTTCAGTCACTAAGGATGGGCCAATCATTATTAGTTTGTTATGCTGCTAGCCCAAGCATTATCTTGGCCACCAAAATGATGCTGTAAGTTGTGCCACCTAGCATGCGCGGTAACCCCACAGCCAGGTCAGAGTCGTGGTAGAGGAGAGTGGTTCCCGTCTTTTGAGCAGCTAGTTCTTTTCCTTGAGTTCCCTCTGTGCTCTCTTCTCTGAGGTGCCCCTCTGTGCTCTGGTAGTGGCCAGGCTACAGCCTCTGATGTTTTGTTTGCTCTTGCTGGTCTTAGTGAGAGGGGGAGCACGTGGCAGGACAGACTAACGAAGCCATGTGCCCCTCCCCTGCGCCGTGGCTCGGTCTGATCAGGACCCCCGGTGCTCGTCTTTGCAGGGCGGGTCGCCCACAGTGTAACACCCCTGAATACAGATGGACAATTATGCCTCAACAGAAACAGAGGAGTATATAATTCACATTGAGACGTGCTGCTAGCAGTCCTGCGACGGGTGTTATTGTGGCCATATGTACGACTATTAAAGCACCCAAAAGATACGGATTGCATATTTTACAATGTCCTGGCCAACATCATACAATTTGCTTATTGGTGAGACAGTACGTGAATGAAGGGCCTCGTGAAAGACGCTGAGCAAGGATGGATGTGTCGACTTGCCTTGGTCTCCTATTTAAGAAAACCGTCTGTCGTCTCAACATCCAAAAAGCCAGGTTGGCTTAACACGCACGAGCATTGCCTGCTGAGCATTACGAACATTTCCGTCAAATCTTTTCTTAGTTGGTTTTTCTTTCTCGAGACCTTAATTGGCGGCCGCTTCGCTCGTACTTGCAGTACATGCTGGCCTGGCGGACTTGCGTGGGCGGACACATTTTATTTGCGTTTTCCCTTATTGTTTCTCGACTGGCTGCTGGGTCTATGTTTCGAACCAACAACTGATTTATCATATACCTTAAACCCACACATACCCATCGTTGGAAAATGTTGTTATCCTTTGAGGGGCTGTTGGCGAATAACAACGGGCGCCCCTTTTGCCGCCATCCCCGAGCAACGCCCTCATTAGGGCGCTGGTCGCTTGGTCCAGTGAACGATGAAAATAAGCTTCAACGACGGACTTCGGGCTTCGAAGCGCTGCCGGCTACGTTGAGCATTAGCGCAGCGATAGGTTTCCGAGGCTTTCAGCAGAAGAGGCGGCCTTTCCTGCGCGGCGCCGTTTTGCCAACCACATCTGTCAAACATAATCCAGCAAAGGGTCGTCATCTTATTACCGGGGGTGAGCTGAACGAACCGCCATAGTAACACCTTCGCCACTACTGTCCTTCGGAAAGGCGGGACTAATGTATAACTTGCGTGGTTGCCGCCGCTGCAGCACGCGAAGACAGGTGCAGCAGTTGGGAGATTGGTTCAGAAAGCGGTGACCCTGTTGGCCTGCAAAAGCCGCGTGGACGCATCAGCGACATCAACGAGGAGCTTTTGGAGGGCCGCCGCCATCAGGTAAGTCCTTGTGATCGTTTCGCGCGTTTCGTTGCTGAATTGGAAATTTCGAGAGGCTTGCATCAGCTGTCACGTCCGCATGCATACTCCATCTTCACCTGCCTGCGTGCGTTCGTGCTTCCATCCGGACCGATCTGTCCGAAAAAATCAAACTTGATATCTATCCTTTAAAGTAACCTAGAAAGGAGGAGGGACAACTGGGTGACTGGGTGACTGGGTGACTGGGTGACTGGATGGCGCGTTTCGTCGGCGTCTTGCTCGTAATCGTTGCTTCGTTGCGCATCGATATACATACGTGAGTTTTAAAGCTACATACTATCTTCTTTCCCTTATTATCTGCTGCCAAATTTGTGGAAAATAGATGATGATTGCAAACCCAGCTATGAGCACCCGAGAATTACGCACGCAACGACCCATGGGTCATATTCGAGCCCGGTGACGGCACGGGGGGAAGTCTTAAATAGGAAAGGAGGTTTACGGATAGTTGGCTAGATAACAACTCGCTGCACAGACGAGTAATGGAACTTCCATCTGCGTCCGACTGTGTGGCACACGGTCGGTAACAAGTCAATCAGAAGCAGACGAAACGGTGGAGGATGCATGCGGCGCACACAACGCACATGAATGATGACAGCAACGTTCACAACTGGCTTCTGTTAGGGTTGATGTCTAAACGAGCTTTCCTCCATCCCGCCGATGTTCGCCAATGAACCCCAATTTCTCTGACCGCGCCCTAGCAGCGGCGGCAGCAGCAGCAGCAGGAGCAGCACCACGAGCAGCAGCAGCAGGAGCAGCACCAGGAGCAGCACCACGAGCAGCACCATGAGCAGCTGCGGCGGTTGAGACCCACAGGCTGGGATGTGTCCGCCGATTATGACCGCCGCGCCGCTGTATCCGGGCCCGGCAAACATAGTCGGTGGGTATCTATGGTACGACCATCCGCTGATAGATCGATCGGAATCTAGGGATCAGGTACTGGACAGGCCTCGCTTTGTCTGGGCGTCCGTCCGCATGTCTGTCCGTCTGCCCGGGTAACGAATTACAAACAATACGATTCGAACATTTTTCAAGCCGCACATACATATAAAAAATATACACACATATAGATATACATATGTAGGGCGAGTCGCCCACAGTGTAACACCCCTTAATATACACGCGCGCGCACACACATATACACACATATACATATTATATATAGAGAGAGACGTACATATATGAGACTGCACACGCGGTTTGCAGCTCCTTTTCTGTCCTGTCTGCCGGCATCACTATCAATCCCGCGTACCGCCGTCTCCCCGCTGCACCGCAATCGATCAGTGCAACATCAGATGCTTGATTTTGTTTCAGCTTGTCGTGTTCCGCAGGATTGGCGACGCCGCTGGTGATGATTATGTTGGCGTTTCCGGAGAGGCGGTGGCAATGGTGGGCGCTGATGCGGTGGAGGATCTGGATTTGGTGGCGGAGGAGGAAGCTGCGGCGGCGATGCTGGCAGGGTCGGGACCGGATGAGGCAGGCAGCTCCGAGCCGGGCTGGCGGCATGTCGTGCCACCGCAGGCAGGTGGCGTGCAGTGTAAGAGTGAACCTGCACACATTGTTACACGGGGGTTGTTCATATGTATATACATATACATATGTACGTGTACGCATGTATGTATATATATATACGTATGTACGACATGTATGCGCTTATGAATACATAAACTGGCATATAACTGCTTGTAACTGGCATGGCATCTGTCCGTCCATCTGCCCGTCCATTCATCTGTCTGTCCATCCGTCCACCACGTATCGTATTCAAACCGGCATCGTCCTGGTTAGCGCGCGGACGTCGTACGTACGGAGAGCACTAGTAAAATAATTACGAAGACACTTTTTTTGCATCCTAACTGTATATGTTGCGTGTTGCAGTTAAGCAACTAACATAGCTCTCCCCCCGTACGGATCGTACTATAGGGTCAACTGTGGACAGCGGACATTGACCGAGCAGACAAGTCCTGCGGACAGACGCACACGCAGGCGGGAGAGCGTGGATGTACGATTCACGGTCGTCATCAGCTTGATGTGTTTTGATCTGATCAATTTGCCGTGCTATGGGAGGAGGCGGTTAACTGCTCCGGATGCTGCTGATGCTCCTGAAGTACTTTAATTGGGATAGTACGGAGCCGTGAGGCAGGCCTTTTAACGGTGTGTGTGTGTGTGTGTGTTGGGAGGGCAGTGGACGATGTTGGACAGTTGCTTGGGGTATATCTTAATTCCTGATGATGGGCGCCGTACGTCCTCTATTCTTGCTTGCGGGAGGGTGCATGTGTCTGCGGGAAATATGTCGGAATATGTCGTTCGTACGTGTCAGTAGGGGGGAGGACAGCGAAACCGTTGCAGATGTGGTGGCGGTTTATTATTTGTGTGTTGATTATGTAATATGCAGCAATGCCCCCCGAGCTGTTGCTGGTTTGTTGGTTAGTATTGAATCCATGTAATAACCCCCAACTGTCAAACTGTGCATTTTGAAAGACAATGGAAACGGAAGCAAGATCCCATGGGCGCTTGGGGGCCTGACCCCTCGTAAGGCCCCTGTTGGTAGGCGAATGGCAGAGTAGATTGGCAACTGACTTGGCGGGGGTTGCGGCGGGCGTGCGCCCCGCAAGTACAGAGGACAGCATCATTGATACTGTTTGGGTCCGTCCACGGAAAAAGCTGTGTGCATGGCAGAAGAGGTAAGATATCAGTCACATACAGCAAGTGGAATGAGGTACGAGGGGGGCTGCGTGCATGATGACCTTATAACCACAAACACGTGGAAGTACGTGGATGACTTATTTGATGTGGCTCGGAGTGATGGGGTGTCCAACCGGTTGCCCGCTTGGAATGAGCTGGCTGGTCGCATAGGGACTCATAGGAAAGCACAGAACCGGAACTCGGAAGCAGCCCGAAAGGTAAGGACCTGTCACGACGACTGAATCCTACTGAATCATTTCTTATGTGAGGTCACGTGGCTTGCGGAGAGATGTGATGAAAAGCAGCAAACAGTAGAGGGTCTTAGCATGCCCAAGTAGCTAGTAACCGCAGGTTATAACTACCGTAACGAGCCACGACCCAACAAGCAGAAGAGCTTTTAAAGCTCATCGAATCTTATTGCGTGGACCATGAAAAATTGATGATGCTTCTAATTGCTCCTAACATCCAAGAACGTATAACTGTTCCTAGCGTTTAATAAACCCGATTCCGAACTTTTGCGAGCTACGATACCTGGACTCACAACGCATCAGACTCGGACCAGAGGTTCCAACATATGAATATTAGACTAAGCAGCATGATGGTGCGAGGTGAATGGTGTTCCATGGACTGCATGCAACATCAACTTGTAACGGCTTCGTACAACGCTCTGTTTTGTGAGAGCTGAGACTGTTACTGCTATGGGCCGACTAGCTTGCATATGCAAAACAATGAGTGTTTCTTGATGCATGTTAAAATTGTATTGTATTCTATTACAGTAGAAGTCGTGGGCAGATTGCACTGGCTTTCCTACGAACACATAAGTTGACGACAACAGAGCCATTTTGCGAGTGTTAGAATCGATTCTTAAGCACACTCGACAAGCGCGTATTTCTGAAGTGCTGCGGTCCACAGACTCTCAGTGCTTTATTACGATAGCTTTTCTGCGCTGGAGACCAATGCAGACGAATAGAGATCGATAACATATGATTCTCGGCTTATCGTTAATGGCGGACGACGATGAATTTGGCGCACTCTTCGGTGCCCCTGGGGCGCCAGCGCCGCAGCCTCTGACATTGCCGCTTCCAAAACGTACGTCGCAACAACCTATTTATGATTACATTTAGATGATCACCGTCATTATGATTTAAAAGGAAGGTGTCTTCACAAGATGCTCGTTATCCGCAGCAGCCAGTGGACCCTTGGTCAAAGGCGAGAAAGATGCTGAAGAAGAAGCTGAAGTTTATATGCAGGTATACTCAATGGAAGGGTTTCTAGAGCAAAGGGTGTCCCCAATCGCCCGCCCCTTTCGCGGGATTTTGGTTTGGGGCCAGGTTAGCTCAGGACAAGCAGCGTGACCAAGAATGTGGGTCAATAATGTCCATTGTTTTCTTGTTGAAGCATTTTGCAAGTAGGAATTCGACTGCCAAGTGTGTTGCGTTGCGGTACGGGCGCCATGTCCGAGATCCTGTTAACCATAGTGTACATTTCATGTTGGCGTGTTCGTCCACGCCGCATGTCTCGATATGGGACCTCACTCCCGACAGATGGCTCGTGTAGCCCGTAGGCCCGTTTTCTCCTCCTATCACGTCTTGTGTCCCGGACGAGACTCCATGTTCCGCTTCCTTGGGAGTCTATTCCGGCTGTGAAGTGCGGTGTCCACGTGAAAAAGAGCGCGCATCCAACACTTCGGCTTGTCGTTCTTGAAACCATTAATTGAATCCTGGAAAACGCAGGTACTGTTCTTCTTCCACGTGCTCATGTACAAACCCTGAGCCTCCTTCGCTAACCCCCCTCGTTCCTTTTCCTTTCCCCGTTCCCCCTTCACCCTCCCCCGCCTCCCCCGCCATCATTATCGTCTTCATCTCCTTCAACCGCCTCAACTCGGCTCCGCCTCTGAGTAGCTGTTCGGCTCGGCTCCTGGAATGCAGCTCCTGTCGCGGTTCGCTGGAGTGAAGCCGATAATGCCCCTGGCGGTGCTGCCGCATGTGCCGCCGGCCCCACGACCCTCTCTGGCGCCCTCCTCAGCTTGTGAGCGCATTTGTTACTGCTGTTGCGGCCACCCGTTAGCTGTAACGGACTTGTTAATTATTGCCGTTCCTATCGTCATAAGTGTGCGAATTAGGGTCAACTAGGGTTTTACCCTAACCAGGCGGCTCGTTAGCTAATCGTCATTTTCGTTTTATGTCATGAGCTGCAAAAAGTGATTTCTCTGATTTCTTGAGCCCAAAACGTTTGTTTTAGGCACATTTCGACATATTTACATATTTCAGGTTTTTTAAGGGTTTGGGGTTACAGACACAGACATATGTACTTACATATTTCCACAATGCTCGGGATGGGCGGGAAGATCGAGATCGGGATATCTGGGAGGTGTTCGGCCAGGGACAGTGTTGGGGCAGCGGCCCGACGTCCCGCTCTGGCCAGCGCTATCACCGCCTGCGCCCCCGCCTAGGGAGAAGAGGTGTTCGTAGGCATATCCTGTGCCACTGCTATCCAATCGCAACACCTGAGATCTGATCACGGGCTATCTCACCATCGTCTTAACCAAAAGAGGATGAAGTGTCCACGTTGCCAATTTAGGACAGGAGATAGGTTCATAGACAGGATGATAAGGGTCTGTGCTGGTCTGTGCCTGTACCGCAATGCCGTCTTCGCAGCCGGTGTACGGCACAGTGGGTCAGCGGCCCAGCCACCCAGCCCTGGAGCGGCCGGGGGCGGCCGGGGAGCGCTGGTCATTCGTCTGGAGGCCGGAGCCCCGGATAGCGGGGCGGGTGCCGTGCTGCCGGTTCCTCCACCAGCTCCATCACTGCCTCAGGTAAGGAAACGTTGTTGGGACAATTTAGATTTTGAGGTGGTTATTCGGCAGGAGGCTGGTTGATTGGTTTGCTGGGTGATGGTGACGTGTCTGCGGGCGACCCTACTTGACCCTACTTGTTACGACTCAGTGCTTAACACTGCGGCGTCCGTGGGAAAGTGTTGGTTGTTTTCGTACAAGTCCGTACATCGGAGAAGTGGATCACATGTTATACATTGTATTTTATTATATTAAGCTTATTAAATATTCTCCGCACGGGGTATGCTGGGTATTGGTTTCCTTTCATTCCCTCCTCCCCCCTCTTTTCCCCCCTTCATCGGCATGTGCCTCGCAGCCCGCTCCCTCAGAAGATGCCGACTTCGACGTGGCGGACTTGGAAGTGGACACAGTGATTCTCGCTCAGCAGCAGGTGGCGACTGGCGGGGGGGCAGCGGCAGCGACCGGCGGCCAGCCAACGGCAGCTGCGGCAGGGCCCGGGACAGGACGGCCGGGCTTGCCTGGGAGCGGGCAGCAGGGGCAGGGGCTTGGTGCCGTTTCAGCTGCGCCCGGTCAGGGCGGGGCAGCGGATGCAGCCGGATCGAAGCTGCGCCTTCCCGAGGTGGCGGGGGCTGCTCCCGGACAGCCAGGGGCTAATCCCGCGGGTGGGTGGGCCGCAGAGAATTGGGCTTGGGAAAAATGATCGGATATAAGGGGGTCTGCGGCGGCTAAGGGGGATTAGATCTTCTTGCCCGCTCGATCTGGTTATTGAGCAGCGAGGGGCGGTTAGTCGACACCGCCATTGCTTTCTTCGTCACCTTCGCACCTCTCCACTGACCGGCCCTTGTGCGCCCACCGCAGGACCCCGACCTCCACCCGGTGCACCGCCCGCGGCTCCGGGCTCGGCACCCGTCCCGGGACCGCGGCCGCAGTTCGGCCCCGGTCCTCCAGGGGGGAGACCCTTTCTGCCACGTCAGCCGCAGCCCGTTTATGGTGCGTCCCTATTTCCCCTTCTCTCCCCCCGCTCTCTTTCCCGCTGACTTTTTGATTCGGGAAATATGTTCTGTCCGTGTGTCTGTCCATGTGTGCGATGTTGAGCGAGCAATTTCAGCAATTATTTTCGCCCCGGGTGATTTTGATATTACGTCTTTTGCATACAAACAAAAGAGCTGGTCACCAGGAACAAAGACTCCCTTCTTGGTAATGATTTCTATTCTATCGGCATCTCCATCAAAACCAATACCAATATCACAATTATTCTCCAATACATAATTTTTTAATAGGCGTTTGTTGTCACACGTGTTGTTGAAGACGTCGGAAGACCCCAAGACATTAACATATGGCAAAATTTCATTTTGCTTTCGATTATGTGATGTGTACATATATCTACGTGTGTATGTGTGTGTTTTCGGGCATTAGGTGGGGACTGGCAGCTCCAGGTCTGCGTGTCGGCGTGCAGCAGTTTATGAGGGTTAAGAGCTTAAGAAAGTCTAGGCGCGTCAGTGTGTTCGAAACAAGGGAATCTTCGTGGGCCTTACACCTAAAACCCCTACCCCCCACCCCCACCATTAGCACCAGCACTAAGCGAGCAAATTAATGCATTGCGCAGTCGTGGGCTCCGCAAACAATGCAAAGGTGACACACGGAGAAGTGACCCTTTTCCCACCCCCTCCATCCTACTGCCGCCGTACATCACGTACGCAGGTCTTAACTTCCGCTACAACATCGAGGAGGCTGCATGGCCCACGGAGGCCCGTTTGGATCAAGCTATCAAGCTGCCCAAACAGACGAGGGTGACGCCGGAGGTGCGCAGGAAGGGGGGAGGGAGGGAAGGGAAACGGGGGCAGGAAGGCAGGATAGGTTTCGGAGCGTGCGTGGGTGTCACTCATGAGACAAGAAAGAGTGTGGTGGGGTCGGCCGGTGGTTGTCGATGGCAGCAACTGCGAGTGGTTGCCGTTGATCCGAGAGTCCTGGTCGGTGACTTTGTTGAGAGCCCATGCCTCTCAGCACACTACTTGACCCTTCTACTACCACCTCGATCATGTGGGGTATCATGTGGGGTTCGTTGACATTGTCATCACGTGACTGCTCACACTTACGCACCCCCCCCCCATGTCTTTGTATTCTTAAGGAATATCGAGCGTTCCTGTCTCTCGGCCACGGAGAAATCTACGAACTCGATCTTGACCGGTGGGTCACCCTCCACGAGGGGAGAGGGGAAGGGGGAGAGGGGGTTGTGTGGCCGATGGCCGTACTGTACGGTATCTTGTCTTCGATCCCCTTCGCTGCTTTGACTGGGTTCTCCACACGCCCCCTTCTCTTGGGCGTAATCCTCCAACCCAATCCCACTCTGTATGGCGCTAAACCCCAACGATTAACCGCTAAAACCTAACGGCTTCACTCCTTGTACAATCGTACGACTCCTCCGTACGGCATATTTGTATTTACCAGGGTGCTTCCCCACGAGGCCTCCTGGCGCAACCCCTCTGCCAACCCCGCCGATTACTTCAATTACGACATGAACGAAACTGCGTGGCGTCAGTACTGCGCGCGTGTACGGACGTACCGGGACACGTTCACCTTACGAAACAAGATTACGGTGATGGACCCCGCCGGAATGGCGGCAGCCGCTGCTGCAGCCGCAGCCGCCGGTAGCGGCCGCGGCGCCGGTGTGGGAGCAGTGCCCGTTGTCGACGCCATTGATCCGATGCTGCCCGCGGAAGTCATCGCGGCACTTCGCAATATGGCCAGGAACCGGAAGGTACTGGTGTGAATTTATGAGGAACATCGGATTTACCTTATCATCACCGGATTAATGAAATTTATAATTTAAGCTATTTTAATACTTGATACTATAAGCTGCTTTGTGCATGCAGCGGGAGGGGACGGACACATGTGACTCTGACCGTTTCGTCCCTGTCCGCGCTTGTGCCGGGTCAGTGTCGTACAGGTTTTACGTCATCCATTTGTTTTTGCATCGGTAGCACGTCGGGCATTCCAACCGGAGCCCGATTGAATTACTAATTATTGAATCTGCACTTTCACGCTCACGCTTTGCCGCCACATCGCGCTTATCTCGCTCTCATTTTTTCTCCCATCCCCCCCTGGGACCCCACCCACCCCTCGGGCCTTCCTCTCTCTCTCTCTCTTATTTTCCGGCTGCAGCGGTGGGAGGAGGACTCCGCACCCCCGCCGGAGGGCGACATGCCGGAGGGGGTTGCTGGGGAGGACAGTGACGCAGAGGCGCTGGGCAGCGGGTGGGATGGGAACGAGGGCGGGTACGGGCTGCTGGCGCCCTTGAAGGGCGGTCGCGAGCACCACCGGCGGAGAGCTGTTCCCCGACTGGACGCTGACGTCATCATCACCCTCGTTGAGGTACGTGGGAAAGTGGGGCTCCTTGCTGCTCCACCTGTGAGATACGACATAAGGGAGATAAGAGAGGTAAATATTGGTGAGTGCCGTACCCACCCCAACCCGACCCCGTGCTCACACAGGCGGATGAAGGTGACGCTGATGAAGGGCCAGACGGAGCAGCAGCGGCCGCAGCGGGCAGCGACCAGACCCCTGCGGCTGGAGCAGAGGTCGGAGAGCCTGTTGGCAAGAGCGGGGAGTTGGGGGCAGCGGAAGCGACAAGCGCCAGCGACGTCCAGGAGGCCGAGGCCGAGGGCGTTAAGGAAGAGCCTGGCAGTGGAGAGGGGCCCCCCGCCGCCGCAGGCGCGGGCGCGGGGCAGGAAGCAGTGGAGCGGCCTGCTGACACTGCCTCTGCTACGGCGGCTGCTACTGCTGCTGTGACTGCTCGAGCTGGCGAGTCCGTACAAGAACAACAAGAGCTGCAGCAGCGACGGCAGCTCCGAAACCACGCGCCAGTCAATTCTGATTACGACACTGTTCCCTTGTACCCGACGGAGCTCGCTGCGCAGCACATGCCCGGACCGCCACCAAAACGATCCAGGACTCCCCCCCCAGTGGATGGAACTCGTGAGTTTTCGGTTTTCGGTTTGTTGGTTAACAGTAACCGGATTGCGAGTGTAGCAGCTGGGGGCTTGGTTAGGTAGCCTTAGGGGTCTTTGTGCACTACGGGGGTGGGTGCTGAGCTGCAGGGGAGGAGGAACGGACGGGTCTCTTGATGCCACACCGCAAAGCGGGAAGCGGTCCAGGGGGGGAGCAGCTAATACGCAGCTTAGTCCTGGTTGGTTGCGGCTTGCGCAGAAATATTGCCGCATGTGGGTATTGCCGTATGACAACATCATATCACCCACATCGTGATCGTAATCTCCGAATGTCTGTATGTATTCTGTAGGTTACTATATTTTTCATATAATATTTAATGTAGTATAGCAATATATTTTAAATACATTATAAATATATAATTTATAGGGTTTAAATATATAATATTATAATATAATTAAATACTATAAATATTTTTTTACATTTGAGAGTACTCAACACATGGCATGATGGGCTGCATTTAGGAGTTATGATGCGGCGCAGTGATGCGGTGCGTCCTCCACCGAGGAATTGGATACCCCGCTTTTCTTCTGGTCACTGGTTTCCCCTTGCATTCGCTATGTCACCAGTACTCCCTCACCCGGTGGTGTTTCTTTCGGCTCTCATCGCACAGGTGCTCACGGCCGCTGGCCAGACGGAGGCTTAGGGGCCGGCCCACAGGTATGGGAGGCGGAGGAGGGCGGAGGCGTGGCGGGGAGGTGGGAGCGGGAACAGAAGGACAGAGAACGGGAAAGGATCCGCCGGGACCGCCGCGCCGGGCCGCCCCTGGAGCTGATGCCTCCGGCCCCTCACGGCCAGCAGCCGACGCCCATGCCACGCATAGGGCCCCCCTTGGCTGGTCCGCCGCTGGGTCTACCGCCGGGCATGCCCATGGACATGATGGGCTTTGACAGCGGGGACTTTTATTTAGATGGCGGCGGCGGCGACGTCGATGGCGAAGAGGACAGCGACGGCGGCGCGCCAATGCTCGAAAGGAAGCAGAGCAGCGACGCGGGCGGCGGTAGCGGCACCGCTGCTGGCGGCGGCCCTGCCGCTGCCAACGGCGCTGGGCAGGAGTACGGCATGATGGGTAGCGGCGCCGTGGCAGCGACGCTACCTGACGTCATCAAGCCCGAGGCGCTGGTGATGCCGCCCATAGGGCCCTCGATCTCTTCCGAGGCGCTCGATGAGGCGGGGACCTTCGCACGAATCGTTGCCGGCGCCTTCGACCTGAGGAATCTGGATGGGTGAGGAAGAGGCGCCTCTGTTCTCGGCGCTGCGGAGGGTTTGTCTCTCGGGGGGTGTTTAGTACGGGGGGCCTGTCGGCACATCATCTTCACACGCCTCCCCCTGACATGAGGGTTGGGGTTTAGTAATGGCTTGAAATTATTAATTAATTCAGAAAACTAATTAATATAATAACAATTTCCTTTCACCCTTTGCTGGCGTGGCCGCATTCCAGCACAGCGTAGGTGGGGTATGGACTCTTTCTCATCTTTTCCTCGAGAGTAATAAAAAGTGCTTGCTTGGTTGAAAGATGTTGTTTGGTAGCTATGGAACTGTGTACGGCAGCGTCCTCACATACAACTTCGAGGATTTGACCTCTTCAACGAATCTCGTCCGCGTACAATATTGATTTGTACGATGCCCGGTATGATCCTCTGTCACCACAGGCCGGACACGGGAGGCCCACAAGTTACGAGCTTGGGAATACCGCAGGACGCAGAGCCGTACATCGAACAGAAAACGTACGTGACAAGGGCCTCCAACTCACGGCCCCCCGTAGCCGTGTGGGTCATGGCCAAGAGGGCTATGGGCGCGGGTATTGGGTGATTGGGCCATGGGCGGGAGGTTCCCACCACCACCATCGCTACAACCATAGCCGCCACCGCCACGAGGGGAGCACATTATATGAATATGGAAAGTTGCTTGTCATTGCCGTTCCCATAGCCGTTCGTTCGTGTGGTACGGCACACCTGGACCATCCAAGCCTATATGGTAACGGAGTAATGGAATGTAGGACGGCATCAGTGGCACGCCCTTCACTAACTTCGCGGTAAAGTTGCCGGAACACTCTTCCGCGTGTGTTAGGTGGAATGCTACGGACGAGGCAGCAGCCTTTGGAGACTTTGGAGGGGGAGGGGATTACTACATGGACGACGGGTACGGCAACGAGGACGAGGACGCGACGGAGGCTCCAGGGCAGGTGCAAGAACAGTCGCACGCTGCACCGGCGGCCGGCGGCAGCGATCAGGGCCCCCGACATGAAGGCGGGCACTCGGACCGGAATGGCAGTGCCCATTTGGGTTCAGCCGCAGATTATGATGACGCAGGAAAGGAGCCGGCGGCGCCGGCAGGATTAGGCCGGGATGCGGCGGTGGCGGCGGTGACGCTGGAGGTTGGCGGATCACGCGGCGGCGGGATGGATGACGAGTACGGCGGGGCGGGGGCGCCTGGTGGCGGCGTTGATACGTTTTTCAGTGACGGTAACGCTGGCGCGGCGGCGGGCGGGGGCGCGCTCAGCGTTATGGATCTGCTAAATCCTCTGGCAGCAATTGGCGGCATGGGCGCGATGGCGGCGATGGGGGCGCTGGGACCCATCGGTCATATGGGAGCGCTGGGGCCCATGCACGGCCTAGGCATGCCGAGTCTGCTTTCTGGCGGGATGCCGCCCCTAGTCCCTGGCGGCATGCCGTTAGGGATGGGAATGGCACCCGGCGCCGCTGCGGCGGAAGTGGCGGCGATATCAACTGAGGCGCGGCCACATGGCACCCTTGTGCCCTCTGGCGGCCACCGCACAGCGCGGGAGGGTGGAGGACGCACAGACAGGTACGTACATCTCCGGGACATGCACAGTGCTGCTATGTGCCGATGTTAGCATTCCGTCCTTGCACTTCCATCCTTCGTTTCAAGGTAATATTTGCAATTTTAGGGGTTTGATTTTCATCAGTGATCTGACTAAGCTTTTTTTGTTTCTTCCGCAGGGCATTCTTGGGTCGGCGATCCCGCTCCCGGTCGAGGTCCCGCCGCTCCCGATCCCGCTCAAGAGACCGGTCATCTCGCCGGGAGCGTGTTCGCAGCCGTAGCCGCGATCGCGACCGCCGGGAGAAGGACCGCGGGAGCCCCGGCCGGGACCGCGACCGGGATAGGGACCGAGATCGTGGCAGCATAAAGGATCGGCGGCGGAGTAGGAGCCGGGACAGGGACCGCCGGGACAGAGACCGGAGGGATCGGCGATAAAGTGGAGGGACCGATGGGGGCCCAACTTAACACTCGACCTCTGCACGTCACCCCTTAATTGAATGAAATGAGCGAATGAAACTGCTTTTTGCTTGACTGTTATCACACATACACATATGGATTTCTGTTTACATATGGATTTTTGAAAGCTCTATCTGCTCTCTCCGCGCATGGAACTCTTCGGCTCCGAAGACAGTAATCATTCATACTACATTTTATCGTGTTTACACTGTGCGCGATGGGATCCATGACGGATCATCCATCCCACATGGGAAAAGGTTCCAAATATACGTAAAAGGAGAACGATATCATACACTAAAACATTTTATCGATAAGAGGCAATTTTTCATGTGCCCTGTAACGCACTTTGCAGTGATGGTTCTGGTTGTGCTAACTAGAAGAGTACGCAGCTTGCTATGTGGCCTGAATGCGGCCTGCACGTGCATAATTTATTCACACACAATGCCAAGTCCCTATTGAAAAATCCCAGACGCAGTCTGACTGTGATCCGTGTTCAAGTCACACGCACAGCAGCCGCATTAAGCTCTCCAAATCCGTGGCCAACTCGCCATCTTCTGTAGCCTGCGCTGCGGGGCCTTCATTTGCTGAGGTGTGATTCATATCTTTCCCCTCCGGCGTTGGCGTGGCCGGGGTTAGGGTTGTAGACATGACTTCCATCACGGACTCGGCGACCTGCTCTTCTTGCGGTTGTGGATTGAGCTCCAGTGCTTCAAGCCAGGCTAGTTGCTGCTGAGCCCGCAAGGCCCGTGTGGACCTCCGAACCATGACACAGACGTAAGTGCTACCATCCTCTCCAATGCAATCAACAAGCTCTGGTGATAAGCCGTACATATCTTCCAGCCTGAAGTAAGAATTGGACAAAGTGTCAAACACTAGGTACGAACCGTCGTCAGCGGCGTATAACATGTCGTACTCGACTACCGGATCATCGTACTCGTCCGTCACCACCACATTAGCTGCAAACTCGCCATTCGAAGGGCTTGCATCGAAGATAACGGCATCTTCCGAAGCGCTGTACGACGATTCAAAATCCGTCGGATCCGTGTGCGTTACGGCATCCAAAGCGGTTGTGGCGCTGTCCCCGTCAATGCAGAACGGTAGACGTGTTTGGGACCTGTCGGCACTCCTACGAGTGGGAGAACAAACGGAACGCAAGAGGGAGCTTAGCCACGCACTGCCACGCAGAGACCAGAGGGACCAGAGCTCAGTTAGATAACCGCCACTGCAGGCCGACAAAATTTGCGCAGGGCCAGGAAGGACCACCCGAATCAGATAGGCCCAATGACCTATAGCACAAATTTCCGTTTGGTCACAAGCTATCACAAGCTATGCACCATGATAACGGAGTCGCGTCCTTACGACGTGGAATATTAGAATCCAGATGCAATCATTACTCGCGCATGACAGGGAAGGAGTGAGGGCATCCCGAAGAGCTCTCAGTTCACCCATGTCTGCAACGCAATCTTACCTTTTGACGGCAATTACGGTGGCGGATTCATCCCCCATAGAAGACGACGCATTTGCCGGTTCGCCAGTCCTTACTTTCCTAAGAGCACCGATGACATGACCCTCAAGTTGCGGGCTGCGGCGGTCGAAATTGACGGAATTTACGTCGCCAAGCATGCCTGCGGGAGTGACACACTTAGCGTGTCCGAGTCAGAAACACGGTCCCGGACGGCATCAATCATGTCGTGTTACGTTTCGACCCTGACGATGCGTAACTGACCAAACAGATTAGGCCTATGACATCACCAGCAACCGTGACAACAAGTAAACACGGAATCAGATATTACGTCATCGGAACTGATAATTCATGCTCCGCATGCTTGTCCGTCAAGCTTTTTAAAGACCCACTCACCTGGTGTCCTGCCAGAGGTATCCCGCGTTGTCGCTTTCGGCTGCTGGCATCCACCACCACCAATATCATTCTTTGCTCGATTTTCCGATGAAGGACCCCCAGCCTTGGTGCCCTGATTTCGGTTTTTCACACCAGGCGGCATTTTCAACTGCGCCTTTAACTTGGTGGCAACCGCGCGCTGAGCATCGTGTTCAAGGTATTCAGCTGACAAGCCCGGAATCAAGTGCGGCTCCTGATCAGCGCATGCTTTTAAGCTCTTGTTCTTTGAGTTGACAACGGCAATACCGGTCTGAGCGATCTTTCGACCACCTTTCGGCACGGCGCCTGCTGACCAAGGGACAGAGGGGCGGGTTATCAACACGCGGAAAAGGAGCAGGGGAACGTTTGGTAGCCCCAATATTTTCGCACCTTCCGGTGAAGCACACTTCATTGCAGTCGTTGCGACCTGCACACCCGCCTTCGACTTGACAGCTGTGGGTCGCGGCTTGGCAGCGGCTGCAGCCGCGATGGCAGCATCAAGGCGCGCTTGCTTCTTTTTGGGGTTTGAGGGAAAAAATTCCTGCATTGAGGAAGGGGCCTGTAGATTCCCCAGGCAGCGCCCACTCTCACCATCACCCCGCCCCACCACCACCTACGTGCATCTTGCACACGTAGCCCGGACAGGGTTTGCCTGACTGAAGGATTGCCGGGCAGGGGAAGCCAGTCTGCGTGCCGCAGTTACGAAGGTTTGGGCATGCCGTACAGTAACGCTTGCAGGAACCGAACAACAAACGAATCCTGTTTTGCATTCTCATGTTTTGACCCAAGCACTTACACAACGGTCCTTGCTGTACTTTGTCTTCCGAAGATATGTCGCGATGCACTCTTCATGAAAGACACGCCCTGGACAGGTCTTGCTAGGACAATCAATTTCCCTGTTTTCCATGTGGGAATAAATAATTCAACGACAGTCTCCCACACTCACAAAAGACGCATTTGTATAAAGTTGCCGTAGCTGTCCAAGACGCTGCCGCATCACAGCGGCTTAGTGATGCAAAGCTCAACATAACATACAACACAAACATGACAAACAAACAAGTTGGTGAGAATTTTGCAACGCGTTTAGCTAGCACACGGGAAGTGAGATTTTGCATAGAGTTCCCTGTTCTATGCAAAACCTCACTTCCCGTCCCAAAGGACCGTAGATATGAGCAACATTATGCGCACCGCCTGTAATCATCCAGTGTCACCGCCACGTTGCAGAGGATGCAGATACCTACAGACGCCATCAGCGTCAGCTGCTGGAGCGGTTTCCAAATCAAAGACAACAACGATCGATCTTTGCAACAATAAGTCTAAAATGGACGCTTGTTCATCTCGATGACAGAGCTGAAAAGTTTCATTAAAGACGGGCAGTTTTCAAAAACATACACTCGTAAGGCAGTAAGCCCGTGCCCCGTAGGATTGGCTACATGAAGTTATAACAAGGCGACAGATCTGGAATAGATGACATAGTCGCCACTATTGCATGGGCATGCAAAATCGTACATTATCTATGTAAACAATATACCAAGATCTTCTTTCCAATCGGGCCTTACGAGTTCACAGTAACTTGTAATCATCTTCATCATCAACAATCGGCAGGCTTGAAAGGCGGGAGGAGATGCAACCGCAACTCACAGCTGCCGCAGTAAAGCAGTAGCAGTTGGTGCAGGTATCTCGTTTGCATGTCAAATACGGCAACAACAATATGTGCAGTTGCGTGACCAATTAATGCTGCGGAACACACTGTCTTCATCAGCATTTAACTCAGCGATACAGATTATCAGCAGCAATTGTGTGAAAGGCACTTGGAGCCCTACCTTCTCCCCTTCACCGGGTGGGGTGGGGAAAGGAAGGAGAAACAAGGGACACGCACGGTCATATAAACCCTCGGAAGCGGCGCTGGTTCCAAAGCTTGTAATTTATCTGTTTGCTGACTTCCAGAGAGCTGCAATAATCTTGTCGTCACAGACCCCATGCCTGAAAAGCGTGTACGCGCTTCGTCTGGGGCTTAGAATGTTGGGCGCGTGCTGATTGAATTAGCTGCGACAATAGCTAGGACGCCTGCGGCCTGGCGGTTGTGGGGGACTTGGCTAGGTTGGCACCCTCATCATGGTGTTCTTTGGTGTTTGGGTGGACAAGAGACAGGAACATAACAGCAGACGGAGAGAGACATCGGGTGAAACGGCTAAAACAAACTACACGGCGGGGGGGTATGGATGCAGGGGGGCAAGAGTGGAGTCCAGCAAGCCACCCAGCGCTGCTGTTCCTTGATTTCGATTCCGTCCCTGCAGTTCAGTCCCCAGACACCATTGCCTAAAGGCAACATCACGATTATCGTAATATTAAAACTGTCATAAGCCGCCCAACCTTACTGAAGCCATGCATGCTATACTGCTGCCAACATTTCCGTCGTTCATCTCCCGTCATTACGCCCATAATCACGTTGCCTAGGAGCTTGGGCTTGAGGTTAGGAGCTGAAACGTACAAGAGGTTACAAGATAGAGGGTACAAATAACTGTACAGCCGTTCGCCTGCATGGATTATCGCTGTTGTCAGCCACGGTGCTGATATCGAGAGGTGCTCACTGTACGACCCACAGTTACTAAGGTTGCACGGGGGAGCCAATCCGGGAAGCGTGTTTGTGTACGTACCTTCGTTGTGCGGCTACAAAGCCACGGCACGTAGGCACAGTAAGCGCAAACCTAAAGCGTTGGGCCTTGACCCTCATATATAGCAATTAATGTCCCAGACATTGATGATCTGGTTGCTAGATACGAATGCAAATGCAATTGATTGGAAAGAGGAGCGTCGAATGTTGTACCATGGACAGCAAGATACAGCAAGTAAGCAGCGAGCCCAACAGTCCCAGCCCATAAACATAACTGCGTGGATGTTTAAGTTCGAATTGAGTGCGATACAACTAGATGGAACAAACAAAGCACTGGAGCAACGTTCGATTTTTGATTTGAGCGAGATTAAAATTGGCGCGCGTTCACATAAAATCGCGTTGTTGCTCATCGTAACAATACTTAGACAAATCAATCGTACGGCCAATGGGTTATCTGATTCTAATATTTTTGGCCACGAGATACACAAGCAACTATCCCCAGACCAGCTGGCCGAACCCTAACGGTAACAACCAACATGACGGATCAAATAATAAGCAGGTCATCGTTGCCAGCAAAACCGATGATCAAGTCGACGACGCAGATGGCGAGCGTCCCCGTGCTTGCTGGTGGTGCCTGCCAACTCGCCGGGATACACGTACGCATTCCGGGCGGGGTGCTTTCAGCAGCTTCCATCCTCAACAGCAAGCTCACTATCTTATCACAACGCTGTGTAATAATCTTTGGGGACCGATGAATAAGCTAGGTACTTGAAGGCCAAAGCATGCATGTGAATCCACCCTGCTTCAGGTCTTCCCCTACAATCCGTATACGCTACCATAAATCAACATGCATGCAGCGACATGCGAAATATACGCCTGATGACGTAATGGCATAATGATGTGATGACGTTATAAGGCGCTTCACACACACATGGCCAGTGCCAAGAATTTGTGCATTTGTCCGGGCCATCGCAAACGAGCGAGCTTGGCTTAAAGCCGTTTCCTAACATCCTATATCCAACAGATTATTAATTGCATTGTCTTCATTCGCCGGCTTGCATGCATGTATGCACGCATACATTCTTCTATCTGTATGTTGACGAGCATTAATGTACGGCGACCTGATATGGCTGTACACATAAGCTATCAGAGGCCAGTTCGGAAGATGGGGCAGCAGTCCTTGTTGCTGTTGAATGTGCTCGCGTAGCTGCGGACAACCAATATCCAAGGCAGGGTGAACATGCAGGGAATCAATGATGGAGTGGGGCCGGCAGGGCCGCAGGATTTCGCTACGGCAGCGGACGGTAGTGAAAGATGGTCAGCCGAGTGCCCTTCAAACCAAGAGGCATCGCAAAGGCCGCACTATACTGGTGTATGTATAGTCGTACAAACATACAGGTATAGTCGTACAAACATTCGTCAACTGCTGGGTACGCATATCATAATTGCACGGTCTCACACCACCCAGCCATACCCACACCCCAACAGTAGCCCGGTATACAAAGCACCAGGACAGCATGCCAGCAACCTAATGCTGACCCTAAATAGGTAAAGTCCCATGCATGTACGCCACATGCGTGCATCCGTGCGCGTGAGTAGTATCAGTGTAAAATAAACGTGCATCGTCGTACATGGATGCTACTAATGAACGCACCATTGGGAGTTGATGCCTAGGCACAAGTCGGCCATGGTCTTGGGGTTCTTGAGCTCGATACACACACGCGAGCCGTTTGCTTGCGTGGTCGTCCAGTTGATGGGAGTCGCTGCGAACAGGTATATGCAAGGAATGAAAAGCTTGAATGAAAGGGAGCGAAAATAAGGAAGCTACAAATAAAATCAACCTGAGAAGGATAGATTTCTCATCCAAGTATGTCTTAAATAAAGACACAAACGCATTAAGACGTGTCTGCAAATCACTCAAGCCAGGGTGATGGTTCTTGTATGTGCATGATAGAGAGCATAGCAGCCCACGTAAGATGCAGTGCACCGGCACCGTACACGCGTATCGCAGAATACGAGCAGGTGATTCGAGGTGTAGTATCCTGGGGTGCGTGTCTATAAATGGGTAGAGTACCTATCCGAGGTGACACCTGGTCATCGTCCGATCGAGCCTTTGCTGCTGTAGGCGGATATAACAGAAATCTCATCGTGCGTGGTGAGATGGAAGAGATTATGTGTGCAGCCCCGATAATGGAGCGCGGTCAAACTGGCGCCTGCATATGTACATGTTATTTTATGTAACGTAGTTTTCGTTCAGCCGTACCTTTGAGGGAGTTCGTGCCGGCAGCTCCCCAGCTGGATGCTCGCTTTACCGCTGGGCCGGTGGAGGGGTACAGGTTGACACCTACCACCCAGCTGGACAGGTTTTGGTCTGATGGGCGGAGCGGCGCAGAGCAGGGAGGGGAGGGAGGGGAGGGAGGGGAGGGAGAAGAAGCACGTGTGAAATAAATGAAGTTGGTTAGGGAGGTACGGTCGGTGCAGTTCAATTCAAGACGGAGGAAGAAGTGAAACGGGAAACCAACGGAATGGAGTGTTGCTATACACTGAGGGGCGATCATCATTACGTTGCTTCCGCCGAGGTGACTAGACGCCATAATACGCGCCACCGTGTACTGTAGTTGCTGCAGGCCGGATCCGTTCCCGTGGCGCCCGCTGAGACTGCTGAGACCTACGCGGTAATCGATACACGCTTATTAGCAGTACTTACTAGCATACCACTCGACCTTGGTCAACACGTCGTTGGCCACAGCGCACACACTCTGCACGCAACGTGGAGGGATAGTCCGTATTGTAAGTAATGTTTTTATGAAGTGGACATGTTGATTTAAAAAATCCATGGTATGTAGTCTTGTTTGTTCGTTTGACCAATCGTACACCAGTCAAACCGTATACCATATAGCAGTCAACGCATGCTGTATATAGCCAAAGCGTCAGGGAGTATAATACGGTACAATAGCCAAGTACCTATCTACTCGAATCAGCACTTGATCGAATCAGCCCCAGCAGTCAGCCCCAGCAGTCAGCCCCAGCAGTCAGCCCCAGCAGTCAGCCCCAGCAGTCAGCCCCAGCGGTCAGCTAGATAACAGCAGCGACCTGCCACTCCGAGGTCGGCACTTACCGGCACCACTTGGGCCTGCGGGATGGTACTAATTGTGAAGCAGTATTCGGTAGTGGTGGCGGTCTTATTGCCGGTGACGTAACGGGGAGCGACAGCAAAGGGCAGAATACCCTGCGTCGTGTTGCACCTGTACGGACATGTAGAGCGCAGGCGAGTAAGGGGAGGACAGGGGGGAAGGCAAGAAGAGGGGTTAGAGGTGAAGCTAGTGTTGGCGGGTGTATGTCCAGCTGTGACACAGCCCATTCGCTCCTGATTTACGAATGTCTTCACAATCTCCCATACCAACTACCAACTACCAACTACCAATTACCCACAACCAACCTATCCTTCCTGTCCCTAACATAACCCGGGCGCATGTCGTCCAACACAAGCATTTTTGCATTATCCAACAGACATACAGACATATAGACAGTGTAACACCCCATATATACACACATGCAGACACAACCCGTTTCCCAAGCGCCCTTCAGCGTTATAATGCAACACAGGCAAACACAAGTGGCTGGGGATATCGGCAGCAAAGCACGCAGGGGGACAAACCCAGCCTTATGTTTCACGATCAATGCTCCGAATCCGTCTCAACAACTCCCAGCTAGGCTCCTTTCCACCTCCCCTGGGCTCTACTCTCCTCTCTCTGCCATCCATGCAGCGAATACAGCCAAGCGCCAAAACTTGTATAACGATAACGATAACGGATAAAACGACTAGTCTTAAAACAGATAAACGAACTAAAAGAGAGCGAGGACCAACATAACACATATACAACATACGTGCAGTTGGGGAACGGTGTGAAGGGCAGGAAGCAGCTCGCGGATGAGGCAACGGGCAGGCAGCTGTTATCGTCCGTAGTAACCACTACTTTGTAGCCCTCGAGCTCGGCTCTGCACACAGTTCCACCCGAGGCAATTTCGATCAAGAACGGCAGCAAGCTCTCTGCGGTATTCTTGAAGTCTTGCGCGTCGTAGGAGGAGAAGAACGTGCCGCACACGCCGACTTCCAAACCTGAGCAAAGGCTGGCGTTCCCGGCGAAGTACGACACCATAGCGATGTAACTGTTGTTGAGAGCGGTGTTGATGGTGTTGGAAATGTTTTTCTGGATAGCGGCGCACGTAGCGTTGTCGTAACGGTATGGCCGGAGGTCGAACGTGGGGGGCAGAAGCCTGGCAAAGATGCAGACAGAGCAGCGAGGAGGAAGCGCGGGCTGGATAGGTGGAGGTGTTGGCGGAGGTGGTGACGGCGGCGGTGGAGGTGGGGGAGGCGGAGGAGGAGGCGGTGGAGGGGATGGTGGCGGAGGCGGAGGCGGGGGCGGCGGGGGCGGCGGTGGTGGAGGCGGCGGTGGTGGAGGCGGTGGTGGTGGGGGTGGTGGGGGCGGTGGAGGCGGCGGGGGCGGTGGGGGCGGCGGGGGCGGTGGCGGTGGTGGAGGTGGCGGCGGTGGTGGCGGTGGTGGCGGTGGCGGAGGTGGTGGAGGTGGCGGCGGTGGTGGAGGTGGCGGCGGTGGTGGAGGTGGGGGCGGTGGGGGGGTGGAGGTGGTGGGGGTGGGGGTGGAGGTGGGGTGGGGGGTGGGGGGGTGGGGGGGTGGGTGGGGTGGAGGGAGGAGGGGGGGAGGAGGTGGAGGAGGGTGGTGGGGGTGGGGGGGGTGGGGGGTGGTGGGGAGGTGGAGGGGGTGTGGTGGAGGTGGGAGAGGTGGGGGGTGGGGGGTGGTGGTGGTGGTGGTGTGGGTGGTGGGGTGGTGGTGGTGGTGCGGTGGTGGTGGGGTGGAGGTGGAGGAGGAGGAGGCGGTGGTGGGGGTGGGGGGGAGGGGCGGCGGTGGTGGGGCGGTGGTGGGGGGAGGGGGGTGGTGGTGGTGGGGCGGTGGCGGAGGTGGGGGGTGGTGGTGGTGGTGGTGGGGTGGTGCGGTGGTGGTGGCGGTGGTGGTGGTGGTGGTGGCGGCGGGCGGCGGTGGTGGCGGCGGTGGTGGAGGAGGCGGTGGTGGGGTGGGGTGGCGGGGTGGTGGTGGTGGTGGCGGCGGCGGCGGTGGAGGCGGGGGTGGCGGTGGAGCGGTGGGGGGCGGTGGGGGTGGTGGGGCGGCGGGGGCGGTGGGGGTGGTGGCGGTGGTGGTTGGTGGCGGTGGTGGCGGTGGTGGTGGCGGTGGTGGTGGTGGGGTGGCGGCGGTGGTGGTGGTGGTGGCGGCGGCGGCGGTGCGGTGGTGGTGGTGGTGGAGGTGGTGGTGGTGGCGGCGGTGTGGCGGTGGAGGAGGGGCGGACGGAGGTGGTGGCGGCGGGGTGGGGGTGGCGGAGGTGGCGGCGGTGGTGGAGGTGGCGGCGTGGTGGCGGTGGAGGAGGGGCGGCGGAGGTGGTGGCGGCGGTGGTGGGGGTGGCGGAGGTGGGGGTGGCGGTGGAGGGGGCGGTGGTGGTGGTGGAGGTGGCGGTGGGTGGGGGGTGGCGGTGGAGGCGGCGGTGGCGGTGAGGCGGTGGGGGCGGGGGGGTGGTGGGGCGGCGGGGGCGGTGGGGGTGGTGGCGGTGGTGGAGGTGGTGGAGGTGGGCGGCGGTGGTGGGGTGGGCGGCGGTGGTGGTGGTGGTGGCGGCGGCGGCGGTGGCGGTGGTGGTGGTGGTGGTGGAGGTGGTGGTGGCGGA
>BNCP01000091.1:0-105000 GCA_019650235.1 Volvox reticuliferus | reverse complement strand
AGGCATGCCGTGTCGTACATGGCCGCTGTACATGTCCCCCGTGGAGCTGCATTCGATGTCGCGCACAGCTGCTCCAGAGTGGTGCATCCTTTGCCTGCCCTATTTGGCTTCAGGGTCAGGCACAGCTCCGCGTTGGCTGCAGTCGTTGTGTTGAGGTCCAGCTGGGTGAGGCGGAGAATGGCGGTGCCGTTGCGGCCGTTTATGGGTCGGTCCAGAGCCGCACCCACGCGGGTTGGGACGCCATTGATTGTTGCCTTCACTTCCGGAGCTGGCTGAATGCCCATGCAGCTATCAGACACGTTGAACTGTGTCCGGTCGAGTATCAAGGGGGTAAAGGCCCCAAGGGAGGCGGGGACGTCAGGGAGGGAGGGCAAAAATAGGTGGTCGGTTTATATGTTGGTAGTTGGGGATTAGGACTTTTATGAGTCGCCTAATGGTGCCGATGCGGATGCGGACAACGTGCTTGGTGGAGCGTCTCTGAACGGGTGCTGGCGACAGACTTTTCGTAACGGCCCAGCACGGAAGAAGATGGGACGTATCTTACAACAAATTTGCATCTTATGCCAATTAATACGTATGAGTTTGAATGTTGCGCCCCTGCACCGACATGTAAAAGAAGACCGATGCACGATTCTGGAAGCTGCTGTCAACTGTGGCGGCTTTAGCGACTGCTGCTACCTTCAAACACAAACAAGCAGCCGCGCTCCTTCTCCGTCCCAGCCGCGCAGCACGATGGCCCCCCCCAGTTATGTGTTCATTCCTCATGCATGCAGCTTTCCCCACACGGGAATGTTGCCCATTACGCATTTCGTTTCGATATGCAGCTAGCTATTGGAAGGTGGTAAGGGGTGGAGCGCGGCCATCCGTTCGTCAGGGTCCGTCGGTGCCAGGTCTGCAGTCTGATCTGAACGACCGCGACCCGTCCGCAACGGCCGCTACCTGCCGCTAGCGGTGATGGACGGCAAGATCTAATTAATTCAGCCCCCGCTCTTCCCTACCTCAATCTTGAACAAATTAGCCTGGCAGCATGAGCTGGTGCAACCCTGCGTTTGAACCTTGATCGTGAAGCAGTACTTGCCGCCACCGTACTGCTTGACTTCTGGCGAGAGGCGATATGCTCCGACGCGTGTGGCGCAGTCTCGGAAGGGAAAATTCGGAATCAATCCCGTCTGGTCGCGCAGATCAATGAAGTAGTCGTCGGAATAATGTGAATATTGTGCGTACGCACCAGCTGCCCTGCAGCGCCATCACAACAGAGGATTTCCAAGTAAGACACCAGATACTTAGGAAATATTTGCTGTAAGAATAGTATGTGTGCGCTCCAATTTACTCGCTGGCGGGTAAGTGCTCTCTTTTGGCAGCGCCGTACGTCATTTCCGATCGCAGACGGAACAACACCATCAATTGCTCAAAATTGATCAAGTTATGTAATTACATTTTAGCTATCCTTTTCTATTGCAAATCGAGGTAGGGCAGTGAATGCTGTGGCCAGAAAGCATCCCACCTACCCGGCAACGGCCAGAGCGGCCACTAAAAGGCACGTTAAGCGCGCCATGGTAGAGGCTTTGAAAGCTCGGGCAATTTAACACCACATTCACTATTTATACGTAAAAGTATTGTCGAGCTGAAAATGTCACCGTACCATTTCCGAGGTAAGCGGTGGGCGGTCAACGGAGCCGATAGTTAGGGTTCGGGGCCGCTTACAGGCCGCCCGCAATCCACATGTTAAGGAAACTGTCAAACGAGAAGCCTTTTATGTTGTAATTCATGTTGTGCTCCAAGTGTCGCATCTTTCTATCGTGGTCTTGCCGTTGCACGCTACGGTTACCAGCCGCAGCAGCACTCGGACGAGAAGGGGAATAACCGTTGCAGACCGTTGCCCCGAAGCCCGATGGCGCCGCCGAGAAATTACCATAACGCACGGCGTCGACCTTAAAAAAACCTCTTCACGACATCCACTTGTTGCGCTTTCCTCATCACGCCTCACCTTTCCCCAAATATTTGGCATCCCTGTGCTCTTCCCAGCCGGTCAAACAATAAGGTTCAACACAGTCCGATTTCCACAGCAGGATGAAAGCCATGATTATGCGCTCTGTGCTGTATGCTCCAAATCTAAGATGGCATAGCAGTTGTATTCGTTGGTGACGCAGGTAGGCCCAATAAGGTGGTTGAAGGCCTCCAAACGGAGGGGCTGTAGTTGCCTGTCGTCCCGGTCATGAATGCTTGTGCATCGATCCTTCTAGACTTCGTTCTGCTCCCTGATGCATGCATAGCCCATCTAGTGCTCTGTACAGTTCCGTGCTCCACGCAGGCCCATTGTTTGACAGAATTTGGAATTATTTTGGAAATCTGAAGTACTGCGGGTCTGTCACGCCAAAACTACTGTCCCGCCAACATATAACATGCGGTTGACCTAATGCGTAAACACGCCATATGTACATGTAATGCACCCACAGAAAACGTACCCGATGAGACCCGACAAGTCGGGCCTCATCACTTGTTGTTGTCGCATGCATGCATGTGAAGCAATTAGTGTAGTTGTGTGGCCAGAAACCGAAAGCCGAAAATCATTGCCTCACAAGAGGGAAGGCCTGCCTCTCCTAGGCCCCCTGCCTCCCCTGCTTCCCTTGCGTCCCATGCCTCCCTTGCCGCACAACGTACAAATGGGAGGATTGCCAGATATGTCATGGCTAGGGACAATGAGGTCACATATCTACCAATGTTTACTCTCTAACCTAATAGGATGCCTGTTTGTAACCAAGATTTCTCCTAAAGAATATCTTGGCCGCTGTAGGTCGTCCCATGGTCGCCCTGTACTACAGTTCCTGGTGCAGGATTTTTCAAACTTGATTAAATTCAGTATTTTCTAAAGATATAATTATTATGTATGTAAGTAATATATATTAAGTTAGTAAGTTATGTATTATTATATATGTAAGTCATCATATATTGCGGGCTTGCGTAGGAAGCCGGGTTAGTTAAGCGTAAGGCCGAGGTAAGGCGTTTGAACTAAGGGCCTTACCTCAGCCCGTGTCCTCAGGGCTGTATTTATTCGCGTGCTTCGCCTGTCCTTTTCATCTTGTTTTTGTTGTTCAGCACGCGCCCGCCCGCCCATCCCTTTCGCGTCGCCCGTTACGTTGTTGGTTTCTTTCCTTGATTCATCGGGCCTACGGTTCTTGACCTAGGCCCTTTTAGCACAGTGCAACTGTAACAGAAATGGCAATGGCGTTTTAATCCGAGAGCGATAACCAATTCCAAACTAATCATCTAATAATTTTACTGTCGAGATCCGGGTTCGAGCCCTGATCTTGAAATTCTTGAACCTTTATAAGTATCTATAAATTATGATATTTCGAGTTGTTCTAAATTTTCCTTACAAGCCAGGAATCTCCTACCGCTTTTGATAGTGCCAAAGAAGAACTGTAGGTCATGATACAGCACATTAATTCTTCAGCGGCGGGTTTGATTTCCATGTTGAGCTGACGAAGTACATGACTCTCCTCCGTGCGACGCCTTTACAGTACGACGTTGCAGTTGTGATGTGGCATGAGTTCAAATGTTGTATTGTCCGTGCGATGCCTTTACAAATAGAAATTTAAATTGCAAATTTTACTAACGTATAACATGGCATCTTTGACCATGGACTAGGCGTTGTCGGCCCATCAGATGAAGTCATAACTTGGTGTTGCTCCAGCGATGCACCATCTGATAGACCATCTGGTATTATGCACTAGAAACATGGACATATTCGTGACCGTTCCTGATCTGTCCAGACCGAATTCACTACTTTAGCAACTTAAAACATCCTGACTATTAGCTCACGGCAGGATGTTACAGAAGCTTTTCTCAGCGGATCACTCAATTCATTATGCTAATCATCGAAACGTTGGGAGGTGCCCTGTAACGGCGTGCTGTTCACGCTTACAAGGACCTCAAGGGAAGTGGCGCCATAACAGGCAGCCATGATACAGATAGTAAACTTGCGCACGCTGGCATTCGCACTTGTTGAGCCGTACGAGTCAAAGGAAATTAACAGCATCAGTATCAGTATGCATTTTTAAGCTATCAGGCAAGCCCTGTAGATAAACAGCGCGTCCGATAACCGATCTATGCGCTAACAGCATAATAGTACAATTGTGACCAAGAGATGACTTAAGTAATCGCTATGGTGCCACTAGCGCTTGAGAGTTTGCAGCGGCGCGGATCCGCCACTTTCACCGCTAACTCCCCCTCCACGAAAACAAACGTGATCAATCAACACCACACCGCTGACCAGCGGCCGCCACGCGTTCCACGAGACCTTCCGGTCGGGTCACGGGGCTTTCCCTCATAGTTCAACATAGCGAGCAGCACAGCGGACAAAGGGTTCGGGAAGCCACAGAAGGGCTAAGGCCTAAGAGGCGGGCTGGTTGTATCCACATGCGCACAGTCCAGAACAAGATGACGATCATGGCGGGGGTGGGGGCGGGGGCGGCGGGGCCAGGAGCCCACGACCGTCAAGTTGCGGAGGGGACCCGCCGCTCTTGCCAGCTGACGTCGGCTTGGGCACAGTGGCCCCGGCTGAAGCTGCAGATGCGGACGTGGAGGCGACGGACGCGGGTGCTGCCGCCGATGGCGCCCTTCCGCTTTTGGGGTTCCCACTTCCCGAGTTCGAGGTGGCGGCAGCTGCAGAATTACCGCCAGGGATGGCGCTAGCAGGATCGCTGGCTCGTCGGCTCGACGGTATCGGGGCGGTCTGTCCACTACCAGCACTACTACGAGACTTGCCTGCAGTGGGACGCGTCGATGTGAAGACCCATCACGATAAAGTGAGGGCAAAGGGATCTAAGCGCCATGAAATCGTCGAGATGTTGGGAACACACTTCGAACGATTATGGGAAGAGTCCCATATGGATGGATGCTGATAGTACGGTATTAATAATGGCAAGGCAGAGCGCTACCATGTCGATTTGTAGTTTCCTCAATGTTGCCGGTAACATAATTTTTCGTCGAGCTCAAGCTGGAGATGGTGGGAAAACCCAGAAGCGAACGCAGGGCCTTACTCGGCAGGGGACCTTACTTTGGAAATCAAAGGAACCGTTAAGAAAATCGAGGATAGCCAGAAACCTAATAATAATGAATCTAAGGCACGACCCCTGCCTTGGGAACATGATCCCGGTTCCTCCCTGATCGCATCCGCAACAGCCCATCTGCCGTTTCAGCGACAGGGCAGCCGAAAATGCAATGAACCCTTATGCCCGTCCAGTCCGGTGCAATCCAGCCTCCCCTCTCACCTGCACTGCTCTGCCTTTTCGCTGCCCCTCCGCCTCCAGCTCCTGCGGCCGAAGACACCGGTGTCGCCGCGGCCGCAGTTGGCGGTTTCGTGGCGCGGCCGTTCCCGGCGTCCATAGAAGCCGTTGCGTGACCCGCACCTCTTGCCGGATCGGCCGCTGCTGCTGATTGCTGAACCTGGCCTCTGCAACTGCTCCCCGTTGCGCTGGGTGTGCAGCCGCCTTTGGGAGTCTGCAGACGGAGATATATCATGTCAGGAGGCGTTAATCACATTGCGAAGCGGAAGGGTATGTGGCTAAGGCGACACTGTATGTGCGGAATGCTGCTGATGATAGGAGTTATGTTAAGAAGGGACAGCACCATGAAGGTCTGTGTGCATATTTCCGCGTGAAAAGGCAGCAGACGAACGAGGAATGCCTGGCGAATAGCGAGCTGCTGAAAGATTCTTGCCAGGCTGCAAGCTATGCGAGAGGCCAGGTGGGCTATCCCACCGTAAAAGCCACAGGAGACTGCTCCTGAATGGATTCCAGAACTATCTAGTACGAAATGGAAAACCTAAAATGGCTACAGCCCCTTCCCTTCGCGCAATCTGAGAACATAGATACCGACAAGCGGCTTTCTTTTGGCGAAATTCTGCTGTGTCGTGCCCCGCTACTCGCGCAGACGCAACGGCCTCGTACTCGGCTATAACCCTTCACATGGATATGGCAGCAAATCGCTTATAGCGCGATTGGCCTTCCAGTTAACACCGTAACCTCTTATTGCTGGCATGATAAATTCATGTCAGCGTCCCTCCCCTTTAAATTCATGTCAGCGTCCCTCCCCTTTCCTCGCTCCAAGTGACTGAGCTAAGCATGGCCACTTACGTGCGGCCCGCTATTCCTGTGGGCCTCCGTTACAGCAATTTCTTCGGCGCACCATCCTTTCCTCTATTTAGCCTAAGACCTACCCCCCTTCCTGATCCTGATTCCGACGCTCTACTGGCCATGAGCTGCTGCCGCATCAGTTGAGCCTTGCGCGCGGCAGCCTCCGCCTCCTCAATTTTGCGACGTTGCTCGTTCAGCTCCTGGGGAGAGCACGGGATGAATGTTACGAGATTATTGGTGGGCCTGAGTAGACGAATGAAGAGGGCAGGCGCAATGCGTATGGAACAGGTGAAAAAAGAAGTGCGAGTGAATGGAATTTGCGCGCAGCCAGCTGCGCGCTGCGTCCCCAGCGCCCTTTTCATCCAGATTGTCGTCATGGAGACGAAGGTGCCGGAAACATTTATCAAGTAGAAAAGTGAAAAGAGGACAGATAGGGGCGATTGGCAAACCGGTATTCGTGCTTGCCTGCCTGACTGGCAGCATGCGGGCAGCAACAAACATTACAAACACTGTTAACAGATAACTGAGAACTGAGCGCATCTGCAAAACAATGCAAACGTTTCCGCACCTGCAACCTCCTACACTGTTCCACCAGCGCCTTAAGGGTTGCCTCCCCGAGCCGCACTACCTCCCCAGTCTTTAGGCTGCGCAGTGCAGCGTCCACGTCGCGCTCCCTGGAGTGAGTGATTGTGCGGGCAACAATTCAAGAACGATAATTGCATCGCCTGTAGGCGACTCAAACAGATACCGTAAAAGGGAGCTTCAATTCCTCAACATTCCTTCCCTCTCACTTCCACTTCCGAGTACCACATGCGGCAATCTAAAGGCGTGCTACCCGCACCTAGCGCAGCGCCAGTTTGTAGTTTTTGGGCTGTGCCCCTTTGCGTTCCCAAGTGCGAGCATCTAAGATCACTCAAGTTTTGGCGTATTCGGTCATCGGTCTCTGCATTACGCCTGATTGTTAACCGCTCCATTCGTTTCCCTCTTTCCCAGCGCAATCACCTCATTGCCAGCTCCTTGGCCAGGCGCTCTTCCCGCAGGTAATCTCTTTGACCCCCTGCGGTCACCGATGCCCCAGCCACACTCGCCGCCGGGCCTCCTGCAACGGATCTCAAACTGCGTGGCGGAGACGCCGTTCGTTGACCACCAGGGGAGAGCTGCGTTCCCAAGGCCGCACCCGCACTGCCCGGACCTGCGCTGGCCTCTGCCTCGGGCTGCTGCTGTTGGTTGCCACGCTGCTGCTGTGAGGAGGAGATGGACTTGAAGTCTGCCAGGACGCCGTGCTCGTCCCACAGGTGCTCCGATTCGAACGCTGCCAGTCGGGCGTTGATTGCGCGCAATGCACGTGCGGCTGCACGTGGATCGTCATACACCCGTTCAGGCAGCAGCCCACCACCACCACCGCCTCCGGTGGCGCTAGCGCGCGTCCCAGCAGCGCCACCGGCGAACGCAGCAGCCAGCAGGGCAGGGTGGCCGTGGAGTGCCGCGGCTGCTATGGGGGACATACCGCCAGTGGGGCCACTGCTTGTCCCGGGACGGGACGGCAAGTATGACGACGCGGATAAGGGACGTAAGCCGCCACCTGCACCACCATCGGCCTCTGCCAAGCGCGCGCTAAGAGGCCGTGGGAGAGGCGCTGCCGCCGACGGGGTAACGCAGGCGGAAGCAGAGGCCGAGGGCAACATCATGTCTAATTCCAAGTCAATATCGTCGGGGTCTGCCAGGGGTTCGCCGTCGTCTGCAGCAACAGCGGTGGCGCTGCCGCCATCGGGCAGGCTGCCGTATGTTGCCGCAGATTCAAGGTCAAACGGGTTGATGGCCGCACCCTCATCGTCGTTGCGAGCTAGGACGGCCTCCACAAGCTCCTCCTCCTGCATGCAGCAGCAAGAGAGTGTTAGAAAGAAAAGCGCCCGGCCCCCGGCCGTATTACTTCTTTCTCATTCTCCTGGTTTATCTCCGTGTGTCGCTCATTCTCAACACACCCCCGTGAGCGATACACGCTCCACGGTCAGCCGTTACTGCGAGGACACTACCTCGCCGGCATCTCGGAGGACCCCTCCTGGGCTTCCCAACGCTGGACAACAGCCAGTGGGAAATCTATCCCAATCCGCGGGACTCGAACCCCCGACCTCAGACCAACCGCGCCCGGCGCGTTACCATCAGTCTCGATACCATGTTAGAAAGAAAAGCGCCCGGCCCCCGGCTGTATTACTTCTTTCTCATTCTCCTGGTTTATCTCGTGTGTCGCTCATTCTCAACAGAGAGGTGGCATTGACAAATGAACGTATTTTGCTGGATACCGACAGGGCAATTAAAACAGAGTGAGTGCCATTGTTATAATCCATACTCCGAATTGTCTTAATAGTATGTACCGAAATGAACGCTTTTACCAACATCACCAAGAGCTGCCGGCGCTGCTGCGCCGACGGCTCTAAGGAAAAGGCTCGTGCAAGGAGAGTCTGTGAGACGCGGGCGTGCCGGTGTCAGACGGAGTGGACAGTAGGGGAAAGGGGAAGGTTGTGCGCCTCATGCCTCACCTCGGGCTTCAACGTGAAGAGCCTAGAATAGACAGACGAGGGCTGCGCCGCTAGCGAGTGCGATGAGGCCTGTGCCAGGGGACTCGCCGCCAACGCCGCGGGGCCGTCCAGGGAGGTCACAGCGCGGGAGATCCGAGCCGCGCGAAGCCTCTTCTGCCGTTCGCGCCTGAAGGGCAACAATTGGGGGCCGGAGGAATACGACTGAAAATGCAAAGAAACCCCCCAAAACATTAAAAAAACCAGATCATAAAAATCAGAGGGCCGACCGGCCGGATGGCACGCCCAAGTGCGCGTGCGGAAAAACGGAGGAGGGGCATGAACGGATTGCGCATTGGCGTATTAATATACATCGTTACTGCACAGAAGACTGGGCGGAATTTAAGCTGAAAAGATTATCCAGGTTGCCCGGTGGAGGTGAGGGCGTGGGCGGCCCGGCTACTATTTTTGTCATTACCGGAGAAAATGTTTCTACATTGATCAAGTCCCCATTAACAATTTCTCTTGCAGCCCGCCATTTCCATCCCACCCACTTGAGCGCCTCCTCTACAGCCTTAGTGTGTCGCTCCAGACGCTTGCGCTCCTGCTCCGCCCACTGCTCGGGGAAGGTCTCCCGGTGGCTGATCAACGCCGCGATGAGCTTGTCGTTCAGTACTGCGTCTAGCTCGCGGATGCGCGCAAGGCCCTCCTCGACCCGTGGGTCGGGATGATTGGAGGGAAGCTGGTTGATGGGCAGGTCTGCAGGAAATTAGACGATGGAATGAGGAGGAGAGGATCCAACAAGTAAGCATTCCTGAACCCGACCAATATGGGGAGAAGTGGTGATGGTAAATGCAATCGAAACAAGGTGTCATGCGAAGGTGAGCCATTTGAAGGGCGCATTATTGCGCACATGGAAAGTAATCTTTCCGGTAAAAAACGCGTCGGCAAAGATGCCGACGCGGCGTGGGCGCTACGGCCCCTCCTTGCGCGGGAAAGGAATCAACGCATGGCAATACCGCAGCTATGAAACTGCCGCCGCTGATGTGATCCTGATCCCCGCTCCTGGAAGGTAACATCTTCAATTTACCTTCCAACAATCATCAACAAACGAGCATCGAGATAATGGCGATAATAAGCACAAGACTACACACGTGTATATAATGGGATGTCATGCTTCAACGGTGTCAGGAACCGCGCAGCGCAATAATGCCTAGTGGGCCGAAAAACAACGCCGCATTCCTCCGCGCTTTAAAACTTTGGACATGTAACCATTTGGAAAGCTGATTTCAATCCACGCAAGCTCCAGCCTTGCTCGCCTCCACCTCCCGCATCCTCACCTTCAAATCTGCGTGGCCCCATCCAGCCCTGCAGCGTCTCAAACTGCGCCCGGCGTTGCCTGAACAACCGCTCTATCATGACCCCCCAGTCAGCGGGTAGCTCCACCAGGCGACCACCGGACTCATCCTTGAGCTCCTGAGACCAAAAGGATGGATGTAAGGAAAAAGATGAGACTCAGCCATGGAAACCCAGAGGGAGGAGAGTACGTCATGACTGAACTTGGAGCGTACCTTGTTCCTGGTAAACAATCGGTTTGTAAGGTGAATGGCTGGCGGGACATGGCGGAATGGCAGGCTGTGAATAAAACCCTAAATATACCGCAACCGGCAATATAACCCTCACCTCTCGTGAACTACCCTAGCGTCAAAACGTATCTGGTGGTGGTGATGGTGGTGGTTAGGGCTATAAACGGGGTTGGCGGTGTGGGATGAAGCCTGATCGTACGGAAAACATGAAACAGACGCAGAAATCTAAAAATGCAGTTCGGTGGCCGACGAGAATTTGGGCGTTGGGAACCCAAGGGTACGAATCCCGAGAAGCCCGTACACGAGGGGTTCGGAACTCGATGAACCAGAAGGACCCGATATGCTTAATCGGTATAAGAACATCCCCCCACAGCCACGGCTAAAGCGCGTTCACAAGCAATTATGCGGTGCCTGAAGTGCAATCAAACCGGCAGCTGCTACAGATGGAGAACAAAACCTCCGCGCGCGCACACACACACACACACACACACGGGCGCCGGCAGGTGAGAGACAAAGATCCACCTCCATTTCCCTCTTTCCACATTCACATCAAAAGAGCTTCTGGACTGAGTTTCTTCCCCTGATCACCTGGACAAACCGGTCCCTGGGCTAATCGCCTTGCCGCCCAGCCCCCCAATACCAGACCCCGGCACAGGAGGACATCGATGCAGATACCTCTCTGCCTTCGTACCCGAATATCGCTCACCTGCAAAGATGTCATATATTCCCCCAGTTCACTGCGCCGCTGAGACTGTTCTGTCTCACTCCGCGCTGCCAGCGCAGCCACTGCTGCGCGGCTGGCAGACAGTGCCTCAGATTCGTCAATCGAGACCTCCTCGCCCTCGCCTCCCTCTTCGGGTGTGGACTGCTGCTGCTGCTCCGGGATGACCGGCGTCTGCGGTGGCGGCTCGCTGGCTGCGGTTGTCGGCCGGCTGATGTCAGCGGGGGTCCGTGACTCCGAATCCGCCACGTACAAGTCATGAATTACCAACAGCAGCGAGCTTGCGGGCGCAGTCTCAAGGGAGGCCCCTGGCGGCCCTACAGAAGCGGGTTCCTTGGAACCGGCGGAGGGCAGAAGTGGTGTGGGGAGCCTGGAATCGTACGGCGTCTGCAAGTCCACACAGGAACGGAAAGAGGGCATGGATGTAAATCACAAGAAAAAAGGACATAGGTATGGAAGTTATGCGGGCGGTTACCCTATTCGTTCCTCCATGCGAACAATGAGGATGGTTCTGCCATCGCAGGAGGCGCAGTAAGAGGCGGGCTGGTAGTTGGTTGACACTGATGGTGGCCCTGGGCGACCGTGGGCCCCGTGGGCTGCCCTCCCCGTGGGCAAGTTGCTGCACGATTGCGGGCATGTTTCAGCAGCGTCCTGCCTAGCGGCCGCACCCCGTAGCGCCATGTCAGCGCCTGCTATCTGAACAGCACAGTCTTTCACACCTGTAACGTCTCTCCACATGTTTTCCTGCACCCCATATGTTCAGCGGCTCACGGTGACCAGCGGCAATTACTTTAGGGAACGGGACGTGGCGCATTTGAGACTGGACTCCAAACTCAGTTTATATCGTTGAGTTTGTTTTGCTACTAATGTACTAAACCAGTTTCCGTAGGATCCTTTACGGAGTAGATTGTCCAGATGTAAGCTTCATAACCGATACGCTCCCTTGGTACCTGCACTGGGTTGGTATAATCGGTCAGGGCAGATGTACTCGCCCGCCTGTCCCCGGCCGCCTCCGCTGTGCCGCTGCCCGCCTCCGCTCTCGAACGCAGTTCCTCCCCTGCGTATTCCGCAAATGAATCCTCGCCCCCGTCGTCACCTGCGGAATCACATTATGCATCAATTCCATGTTCGAACATTACCCCAATCCAATCAATGGACTTTGTGACCAACCGCATTATAGGGGCCCCCCTCTGCACAAGAAGCTTGCGACAGAGGGAGGAAAGTACTGACTACCCAAACTAAATCGTAACCCTCAACGAATACAAGAGCGCGGCAGCACGCTGAAATGATGCAACTGCATATCATGCCTGTACGAGACACAAACAGTTCCTCCCAAAGTTAGCCCAGCGACGCTGGCCCCTGGCTCCATGCCGTTGAAAAGAAAAGCATTGCGAAAAACAGTTCTCAGAGAAACCGCCCCTGCTGCTCGAACCAATTCCATAGTCTTCTAATCTTCGATAACTCTTTTACCTTTTCGGTACATTTCTGTTCTCCGAACGCGCTTGCCCTTCCCTGGCAAATCTCCCCATCCTCTCTACACACGCACCGTCTTCGGACATGGTTGGGCTCTGCATAGGGTTCAGCTTGCTGATCATGGCTGAGATGCGTGTATGGGGGGTCGCCTCACTGGCAAAGCCATCGGATTCTTCGTCGTCCCCCTCGACCTGCCCCTCCTCTTCTGCTGCTAGCGCACCCCGCAGGTCCTGCGAGTCGCTTACACCAGATCGCCGTGCGCCACCGCCAAAGGAGCGGTGCAAGTCCGTAAAGAATACGCCTCCAACTCGGCCTGCGGCGCGATAATGCATGAGGCATGTGCTGTGTAGGCTTCTGAATGTTATTATGACGACACATACATGAGCTGATTCGTGCAATGGGAAAATGCCAACAAGTCACGCTGCACCGAAAGCTCATGTGTGCACCACCAACCCGCTGTGAACGCTACGATGCGCTGCCCATCGAAGTTGCACCCTGACGAAGGGAAAGGATAATCCGACGAGAGTTTGTAAGGTAGCACAAATGCTGTCCCTATCTGTTCATGTTTGGGTTTAGCAAGTATAATTACTTAAACATGTCTATTTCGTTAGTTCACTGTGCACAGCCGCCGCTGCATATCAATATCGCATTGCATACCTTGCATAGCAAACCTGCAATGCCTGCCAGCCTCCGGCAAGTCCAAATGCCACACCAAGTCCTATGCTCTTATCTACTCTCATCGGCTCCAACACCCTCTTCCGTTTAACCTAACACTAGCGGCAGCCCAGGACTTGCGCATACCTGAAGCTACTGATCCCGGAGTCCCTGGCACCTCCGACTCCTGAAGCCGCAAGACCTTTCCACCGCAGCTGCCGCCACCATCCTCCTCCTCGTCTCCATCCATTTCACCTGTCTGAGGCCACTGCTGCTGCTGCTGCTGCCGGGACAGCACAACGCTCTCCGCGGCAGCATAACGCCTTGTACTGCTAGTACCAGCGACAGACGCAGCCGCGCTACCACCCAAGACGACCTGCGACTCACGCATGGTCTCCCTTGCCCCGCTGCCGCTTGTCCGCACCATCTGCTGCTGCTGCTGGGGCAGTGGAGGCATATCATCGTCATCCTCCGTCACTGGGTTGAAGCGCGACGAAGCGGTCGACGCCGTAATATCCTGCGGTGTTAGTAACCTCGCACCAGGCGGGAGTGCGGCGTGGCTGCCGCTGATGCTGGCGCCGGACGGTGTCATACCCCCTTGCGCCGGTCCTCCCGGGTACGGAGACTGTGGCGGAGGGAGGCCCACGCCCGGGGTCCCCACGACAGAGCACGCCGGTGAGGACCCAGCTTGTGTTGCCAGCACCAGCGGGTGTGCCAATATTTGGTTTGCTGAGAAGGACTTGGACGTTGTAGAATTGAGGGGAATGACTTCGTGCGGGCCAGACACGCGCCGGCCGTCAGTGCTGCGAGTCCTACAAAACGTCACCAGTACAATCGCCAGCATAATTATTTTAAGTGCAAATTCAAGCGAGTACAAATACACGAGCTGGAAGCAGCCCTGCGATCAGCGACACTAGGCTCATGGATAGCGGGATAATGCTCCTATCCGTGTGGTAACGGTCTAAACTTCGGACGGTTTTCACTGCTATGGCACTGGCCCTGACCCAGGGCATGAGCAGCCAAGCAAACGGGTTCGGCATGGGGGACCTGACGTTTATCCACAACGCTCCAATTGGCTGATTAGGTAATAATGCAATATACATCTCATCCCATGCCGCGACACAGCGACTTAGGGTTTCTGCAATAGCTCATAGCCAAACGCAATGGACCACGTATTCGCAGCCGATAGACGCTGCATGAGGCATGGCACGACTCCCTTAGCTTGTGCTGCGTGCGGCTAGGGGGACAAAACACAAGGCAAGGGGTTCACGTCATCCGTCATGTAGCATGCGTTCCCGGACTCGCTGAGCATACACACAAGGAACAGTCATACGCACCTAAACCCCAGGCCAAATGCCATTTGACTGTTCCTTGTGGATGCTCAGCGAGTCCGGGAACACATGCTGCATGGCGGATGACATGAACCCCTTGCCTTGTAATGCGTGCTGTCTCATATCTGCGCTGTGAAGTCCCAGTCCACGCTGTGGAGGTAATCCTCCTGCATATCCTGAACCTGTCCCTTTGACACAGATTTTAAGGCGCACCTGATCAGCGTTGCCGAGCTTGGTGTCCGAGGCTTAGACCCAATGGGTGCAACGTGCATTTCTGGTGTCGACGGATTGTTGCAGGGGAATATTGGGGCTTTTCTGAAGAAAATATGGGGTAGCCTTGGAAAGCACATGACTTATTCGGGGCGTTTGGACCATGCGAATCCCCAGGATTAACCCCAGTCCACCCTGCACCCGAGGCCCCAAACCACCCAACGATACGTACACAAACATATGTGTGGATATAAACATTCCTACCCCCATTGTAACAAGACGTGCCAATACGCACCTTGAGAACGTCCCAGCTCCGATGCGGCCATGTGAGGTGGAACGCTGCACAGAAAACAACCACAAGCCTCAAGCAAAGAAGAATTCCTAAGCAGTAGCAATAGTACGGTATTCAAAACCGCTACCATGGATCTGGCGTGAGAACTTCCATGGACGCTGTCAAAGGGATTTCACCACCTGCAGACGAAGAACGCCACTTGAATAAAACCATTTGAGCCACACTTTTTAAAGACGTTCGATGTTTTAATAAAACTTAAGGTTCAGCGCTTTGGACAACTTACCCGCGCTTCCGGGTCGACCAGGTCCAACCTTAGACCGACGCACAGGAGTGGATGGCTTCGACATTTTCCGTAAATTTCTTTTTGATCAAAACACACGGAAAACAAACTATCCGCAGGGTGCAGGCGAAGTTACAGCCCGATGTTTTCCTCGCTTTTCGGGTTATCCAGGAGTTGGTAAAAATATCAACTGAATAACTTTCACCATTGATAGGTTTACATAAAAGTACAGCATCAATGCAGTTAAATACCAGTTGTGCCTGCGGAGACGGACTACTTCCGTCACATTGTTGATTATCTTTCTCGTTATAACATCATTCCAACATTTTGGCATAGGAAATTTTACTGGGTAATGGGGGTAGGGGGTAGCCTCTTCGTACGGTCTGAACCGATAACGGTGAAAACCACCTCGACAGACTGCGAGGCTGCAACCTGCGAGCCGTGCAACCTGCGACGGGAATATTTGATGTGCAAGTTACCATCCAATCCTAGTCGCCCATTCGGTGTCAACATGTTCTAACCAGTCATCTCTAGTCTCCGAATCTATTTTCTTTTCCCATCCCCTTGTGGGGAAAGACTCACGGCCCTGCACGACACGACTGTCTGAGCTTCTAAACCATAAAAACATTGGTTGTGATCATCAGGCTAAGGTATAACCAGTCGGTGACTGGTTGCTTGATGCCGATCTGGGTCAAAAAATTGTGAACACCCGAGAAGACACGGGAAGAAGTTAACAAGCATCGCGGTTGCAATAGAGTTCCTAAATAGTTCCCATTTTCGCTATTGCGTCGAGGGAGTTGTGGGTCAAAAGTGTGCTGCACCTGCCAATGTAGAGAGGCACCCTGAGCACTGGCAGATATCCCACATGTCTCCCGCATTCGCAGTCCAACCTTTTCCATAGATTCTGTCAAACGGCAATTACTGAGAAATCATCAAGTACTAGCCAGGATCGCATGCCACCAGGTTTTTCCTCACATATCTGAGTTCTTTTCCCTACTCAAAGCATGCAACACGCATAGCATACACGGCAGCGCCAAGCGACAGCCCCTTCATTTTATAGCATCATGGATATTTCTATCATGATTTCAAATTGTTGTGGAAAAACTCGGCACGGCCTTATAAGCTGGGAATGGTGCGAACGGATGAGCTATGAGCGGGTCCCCATAGCGCCACTTTCCTCCCGCATGGGGACATCGCTTCCGGACACTTTCCCTAAGTATGGGGCACAACACCTCGCCCCATTAATAATTTATACCAAGCACGCCAGTAAAAATGCATGAAAACATGCCAATCTTATCGTTTTTATGGATGATTGCGATCCGTTAGCATTTCGCGAGCGGCGCGCAATAATTCCGTCCAAACCGATTAGCAGTACCACTGGAATCCGGTAATAACTTGACCCATTGACACATAAATATACGTGAAAAGTCTCCCTATCTTTCATAGCTCGGTTTGAAATTGTAAAGGGAAGCGTTCCCATGTCCTGAATGCTTCTTCACCGGCCAACAGTTCCAATACCTAGTCACATAGTTGTTTGCATATTTACGATGGGTTTACGATAGACGTTGCTCTTTTCAAGGATAAGCGTGGGCAGGAATGGTAAGTTTGACTGGAACGAACTCTGGAACGAACAATAAGCCGGCAGCGAGTGCAACACTCTGATTGAAGTGTTATATGGCTTGCATAGGTTGAGGATGAGAAGGAAGCGTGCCGCAAGGCCTACAAACGGCTACAAAGTCGCCTGAACTTTCTTCAGAAGGCGTACGGTCCGACGGTTGGCGACCGGCCCGTAGGGTTTATTTGTGTCTCGGCATTAGTAAATACGCCTATCCTAGACTTTAAACTCGGTGGCTGCTTCGATCACGACGTTGTTAGACGTATTATTAAGGAGGCAGGACACGATATCCATGCTTTCTTGCGACTGAAATACCCTAACCGCATGCCAGTATCTAAACTGCTGCGTGGGATCAGGGGCGTGACGGCGGAGACGAAGTATGCATTCTTGCGGCGTTGGGGCCGCAAGGCTGGGGCTTTAATCCCGGTCCTGGTGGAGCGCGGCATGACCACCAGTAATTTAATGGGCCAGGCCGGTGATCCTGCCGTGGCTGGGCCCTCAAACCCTGGCCGGGGTGGCTTGACTACGGAGGCGGGGGCAGCGCTGCCCTTCAGCAGCTGGAAGGAGGTGCTTTGCAATGGCGGGAAGTTTGATCCAGCATACAAGACATGGTGTGTTGTCAATGGGAAATGCCTTTGTGGCGGGAATTGTCACCACGCCCGTGAAGTCCTCAGATTTGATGACAGCTTGCCCCTGATCAACTGGGCCCATGGTGACTACTCAGCTGACACACAGCAGAGTGAGAAGCTTTCTGCCTGGGGTTCACGCGTGGACAGCTCCTATGCAGAGGGCCTCCAAAAGTAAGTTTTATCTTTCTCTATTTTTATCCTTCAGACTGTGAAATAAGTACACAATGAATTGAGTTGCAGGGCGAAGGATGAGTGGGAAGTGAAGCTGGGTGCTCAGGTGAGCAACATTTGCGTTGAATATGTTAACTTGGGGTTTAGGGGTTTGAGGGGAGGGGAGGTGCGGATTATGACGATTGGGGGATTTGGGTTTTTCATCGTGTCTTTGGAATTGGCAAATGGATATTTTCTCATCCATGTTCCTTACTCTGCTTGTTCAGAAAATGGACCGCATGAAGGCAAGGGAGGCTGCTCTGCTCGAGGGGGTTAGGGGAAGTGATGGGACGGAAGAGGAGGAGGAGGAGGAAGAGGAGGATCCGCCTGCAGAGGACCAGGAGTTCGTTGAGGCACCTGAAACAGGTATTTCCTTGGGCAATTGGCTATCAATCGGACGGATCTGAAGGCTGTTGGGCAGGTGAGGAACTGTAGGCTATGGGGCAAGCACACGGAACAAAAAGGCTGTGGAATACACAAGGGAACATACACTGTAGCCAACCTAATGTTATGTTCCGGTTCCCACTTATTAGGTGTCTGGAATGCTGGCGTGGGTAAGTATGACCTGCCACGGCTTATCCATGCCTTTGAACGCTTCAACCACGGATCAAGAGAACAACAGCTGAAGCCACTATTTATGGCGGTTGGAGGCCCCAGCATGACGGCTCTACGCAAAGCCCTTGAGGATGCTGGGCTGCAGTTCCGCATGCTCACCAGTGGACAGGTGGGGAATAATAGCTTGGCTTTACTAACACATTTTTTTATATCTTTCTGAAATATAATTTGGCATCATTTTTGCCTCACTTTCTAAGCAGGCGATCAAGGTGGTGCGGCTGTACCAAGAGCTCCGAGCAGGTGGCAAGACGAACAAGGAGGTTAAGCCCCTGCTTCGTGAAGAGTTCCCTGGCTGGTCGGACAAGAAGCTATGGGACGTGCTGAAGGATGCCGCCATAATCATTAAGGGTGCGGCATCTCAAAGTTAAACTGCTCATAAGATTTTTATTGACCACCTTGCCAGTATTCGTGCATGATTCCTGCTTAATTCCAATTTGCCAACGTTGTTGCAGTGGCCAATGTTCTGTCCCTTCCCTCCCTTCACAGATCGTGCTGGACGACCAGCTGCTGGTGTTGGGGATACCGAAAGCAGCGAGGAGGATGGCAGCACAAGTGGATCAGAGTGCAGCAGCGGCCTTGGCGAGGAGAATGGCACGTGGCACGTGGCACATGCGGCAGTGGCACGTGGAGGGAGCGGGGTTGAGGCAGTGCCACATGGGGAAAGAGGGCACAGGGTGGGGTCACGTTCGAGGGTAGGACTCCAGGAAGCCATCCACGGGCCAGAGCTTGGAGGAGCTGAGCCCAATGATGAAGGGCAGCATGTAGAAGAATTGGTGGAGGGACCAGATCCGCCTGCAGAGCCTGAGCCGCAGAGTGACATAGAGGGAGGAGGAGCAGATGGGCGTGCAGCAGTGACACGTGATGGAGGGCGGGGCCAGGTGGCAATGGAAACGGGAGGGCAGGAAGGCGTGGTGATCATCGCACGGCCAGTCCGAAGCACCAAGGGTAACAAGCTGCAGGCGATTCTGGGTCTGCTGAAGTAATTTACACATTACATCTCTTGACTGTCACATATCGTCATACACATTGTCACTTGTTACATTGCAGTCGCATCATTGTTTCGACTAGTTGTCCATGTACCCCACAAGGCTCAGGTCATCTGGCAATGCGCCATTCTTCAGGGAGGTGAATGCCCGGAGCATGTGCCTGTTGTGCAGAAGATGCTTGTGTAAAAGCTTTTCTACTGATGCGGTCATAGTGTGTTGCATCCGCTCGGTCAAGAGCTCAACCCTCAACATGTAGTACTTCACGGCGCGTTCCATCTCTTCCTGAACCAAATGAAGCTCTTCCTCGCACCGTGCCTTCTGCTCAAAGCACCGCGCCAGCATGCGAGCAATCCGCTGGTCACGTGGCTGTCTGGCTTCTTCACCCCATGGAAAGTCTTGCTGAAGAACTCGCTTGAAAGCACCTTCAGCCAAAATGCCCTGGTTCCGCTGCTCCTGCTGCGTGATTCCATCAGTAGGCACCTTGCACCAAGCTTGCAGCTTCTCCCAAAGCTTCTGGATGTTGTCCCTTGTTCGCTGCTTCTCCTTCTTGGCCAGTGCTTGCTCCTTCCTCCGACCCCTCAGATGCTTTATTACTTCCTCCAGGCTGTAAAGGTCCAGTACATGCGCCTGCGCAGACATACATCGTGATTTAATAGATTTAATCGTATTGAAAACGGTCGAAAACATGTGCTTGGTTTCGGCGCTAGGTGCCATTGTTGGTTCTCTCGGTATGCCTGTAGCGCCCGTCTAGCCAGTCACGTGGGTTGGGCAAACTTCAAAACTCAATGCGATTTTTTGTGCACGGGCTATTTATACCACAATAAAGTCATGTGTATTGAAAAACGGTCGAAAACATGTGCTTGGTTTCGGCGCTAGGTGCCATTGTTGGTTCTCTCGGTATGCCTGTAAGGCCCGTCTAGCCAGTCACGTGGGTTGGGCAAACTTCAAAACTCAATGCGATTTTTTGTTGAGTACAGATGCCGCTCACCAGTGAAGAGGTTCACAAGGCGAAGGAGCACACCGTGCCGGCACAGCGCCACCCCCAAAGCAGTCACAAGGTTCTGCAGGAAATTGGCAACAATGCAGTTTTAGTTGTCATGCACAACCTACCCCAATTCACACCAGTAAGAATTACCTTTGCTGACTCTCCTGCCAATACCTTATCAGCGTTAAAATTGGAGCAGTGGGAGTTAACTCCAATGTCCGCTGCAGCTGAACCCCTGTGATCCAGCGAGGCCAACACCTGGTTGCTGATAGTGAACCGGCGGCGATTGAGCTGCTTATAGGCTTGCGTATATGGCTTCCTCCTGAACAGGTTTAGCTTGAAATTCGCATCAAAGTGGACAGAATGCAGTTGTGATGGACCAGGGCCACTATCCTCCACACCACCTTGACGAAGTAAGCCCCAAGCTGATAGTCCATCATGTGCTTCCTGAACCCCACCAGCACTGGGAACAGGACCTGCCAGATTGATGCCGCTGCCGAGGATAGCGCCAGCAGCGTCGGCACCACAGCCGTCAGCAGTCCCCTGACGCCGGGTACCACCGGACCCTGCCCCACCCGCATTGCCTAAAGTGTTGACGGCGGTTGCGGCGGTGGTGGGGATAGCGCCAGCAGCGTCGGCACCACAGCCGCCAGCAGTCCCCTGACGCCGGGTACCACCGGACCCTGCCCCACCCGCATTGCCTAAAGTGTTGACGGCGGTTGCGGCGGTGGTGGGGATAGCGCCAGCAGCGTCGGCACCACAGCCGCCAGCAGTCCCCTGACGCCGGGTACCACCGGACCCTGCCCCACCCGCATTGCCTAAAGTGTTGACGGCGGTTGCGGCGGTGGTGGGGATAGCGCCAGCAGCGTCGGCACCACAGCCGCCAGCAGTCCCCTGACGCCGGGTACCACCGGACCCTGCCCCACCCGCATTGCCTAAAGTGTTGACGGCGGTTGCGGCGGTGGTGGGGATAGCGCCAGCAGCGTCGGCACCACAGCCGCCAGCAGTCCCCTGACGCCGGGTACCACCGGACCCTGCCCCACCCGCATTGCCTAAAGTGTTGACGGCGGTTGCGGAGGTGGTGGGGATAGCGCCAGCAGCGTCGGCACCACAGCCGCCAGCAGTCCCCTGACGCCGGGTACCACCGGACCCTGCCCCACCCGCATTGCCTAAAGTGTTGACGGCGGTTGCGGAGGTGGTGGGGATAGCGCCAGCAGCGTCGGCACCACAGCCGCCAGCAGTCCCCTGACGCCGGGTACCACCGGACCCTGCCCCACCCGCATTGCCTAAAGTGTTGACGGCGGTTGCGGAGGTGGTGGGGATAGCGCCAGCAGCGTCGGCACCACAGCCGCCAGCAGTCCCCTGACGCCGGGTACCACCGGACCCTGCCCCACCCGCATTGCCTAAAGTGTTGACGGCGGTTGCGGAGGTGGTGGGGATAGCGCCAGCAGCGTCGGCACCACAGCCGCCAGCAGTCCCCTGACGCCGGGTACCACCGGACCCTGCCCCACCCGCATTGCCTAAAGTGTTGACGGCGGTTGCGGAGGTGGTGGGGATAGCGCCAGCAGCGTCGGCACCACAGCCGCCAGCAGTCCCCTGACGCCGGGTACCACCGGACCCTGCCCCACCCGCATTGCCTAAAGTGTTGACGGCGGTTGCGGAGGTGGTGGGGATAGCGCCAGCAGCGTCGGCACCACAGCCGCCAGCAGTCCCCTGACGCCGGGTACCACCGGACCCTGCCCCACCCGCATTGCCTAAAGTGTTGACGGCGGTTGCGGAGGTGGTGGGGATAGCGCCAGCAGCGTCGGCACCACAGCCGCCAGCAGTCCCCTGACGCCGGGTACCACCGGACCCTGCCCCACCCGCATTGCCTAAAGTGTTGACGGCGGTTGCGGAGGTGGTGGGGATAGCGCCAGCAGCGTCGGCACCACAGCCGCCAGGAGTGCCATCAGGTGCTGGTTTGGCCCGGGTGTTACCACTGACGATGGCAGAATCACCACAGCAGGGGCAGGAGTTGAGTGAACCACAAGGCCAGCCTGGGATGGACTCCACATAATCCTCGACCAGACCTTTCAGATTGCGTGAAAGTCGCACAACTCGTGCTAGCCGTTGCCGTAGCATGTCGAGTGTAAGCACGGCTGGGATATTGACGCCATTTTCCCGCCAGTTGGACAGCATTGATGCACAGAAGCGGTCTGCACTGATGTGCTTGGTGAAGAAGACCAACAGGTCGAACACCTGCAGCAGCATACCTTGCCACCAAAGGACTGTGATGCCAGCATGCCATTTGCTCAAATCCCAGGAGACGTTGCTGTCCGGCAGGCAGTCTAGGGCTGTTGGCCGCATGCCATATGTAATCTTGCAGTTGCTGCAGTACACAGCTGGGATGTCGATGGCAACAGGTTGATTGAGCGTGATGACGATGACCTTCCATGGCTGCCTCCCCTCACAAACAATATTACCGGTGGTGCCACAATGTGGGCAGCAGCAGGCGGCATCTGTCTGAAGTACGGACTGGCGTAGGCTGTTGTGCTGGTCCTCCAGCTCCTTTGTGCGGACCGTGCCACCTGTTGCATATTGAAGGAAGAATGTGTCCGCAACCTCGGGGCTATCACACAGGGGAAGACCCTGCGCTGCATTGCCGGTGCAATCTTTTTCATCTGAATCATCATCGCTCTCAGACCCGTCTCCGCTGCTGTCATCACTGTGCACATCCTCTTCCGGTTCAACTGCAATCCTCAAGTCCGGTTCATCATGGCCGGCAAATTCCTGGTATCCGCGACCGAATTCATCTGCTACATCCTTAGTTATTATTGTTGTTACGTTTGTAACGTCTGTCCCTTGTGTGACAAATAAGTTCAAATTGGGTTGGCGGGTAACATGTCGGCGACGTTTTGTGTTGCTTGGTTTGAGTTTTGTGCCATTTTCTCTAATAATCTTACGCCTCTTCCTCTCTGATGTTCCACTGTACGGGTTTGGAAGCTTCCCCATTTCATACCCACAGGAAAAGAGTCATCTGCAACGTGTTTCTAATATTGGCACAAGATGAATGTGCTTTTCCTGTGAAGTATCACATAGATTATGTGTCAATGGGGCAAGTTATTACCGGATTCCAGTGGTACTGCTAATCGGTTTGGACGGAATTATTGCGCGCCGCTCGCGAAATGCTAACGGATTGCAATCATCCATAAAAACGATGAGATTGGCATGTTTTCATGCATTTTTACTGGCGTGCTTGGTATAAATTGTTAATGGGGCGAGGTGTTGTGCCCCATACTTAGGGAAAGTGTCCGGAAGCGATATCCCCATACGGGAGCAAAGTGGCCGTATGGGGACCCGCTCATAGCTCGAACGGATCGGGACGCACGATCCCTGATAGTCCCAACAAAATTGCCACTGAAGTGCTTTTATATAACTTATGATAACCCTAGTACTTGAACTATCTAAAACATTCGGTCTTGGACTTACACAATTTTTGATCGTCGTAGATTTTGCAGTCGGAGGTCGATTTTGTGCTGCTGCCCCGCTACCTGTATACGGGCGTTGATATGTAAAGATGCGGCGATGCCAGATGCGCTCTAAAGCCGCGCTTGACATCCTTCGCAAGAGACGCCATGTTGTTGCCAGCGCGCGGCATGTAAGGTGCTAGCCCCCAACCGTGCGATCTGCTGCACTTGAAGTGATACGGAAAAGGAATGATTTAACATACATTGTCCCAATACTGCATAATTACCATCTGTGCTACAGGGTGTGGTTGAGTTTGAGCTTTTGCCGCCTTTCGAAGGAGGTCATCAGGAGTCTTTTGCCCAAGTTTACGCGCTCCTGACACAGGCCTATCCTCAAGATGCAAAGGTGGGGGAATATGCAGGTTCGGGAACACTGTGGGGAAGGGGTTAGGAATTAAGGCAGCGTTATGTCAATGACGATGTACCTGTTCCCGCGTGCACTTTGGCTGCATGCCGGATGCTGTATCGCACTCGCTGGATCTAGCTGACCTACTGTGTCAGGCGCGATGTATGTGTCAATTCGGTGCAATCTGAAGACGCACCTGTGTGTCTCTTCCCTTCATCTTTTACTGTTGTATTGGTCTTCCCCCGCTTTTCGGGGTTTTGCCCCAGCCCGTATATGCCGGTATAAACCTCGCATACACCACTCACCCATGCGGCAGAGTAGCTCTCTTCAAACACCTTTACATATATCACGATTTCCTATGTGCTACACATACGTGTACTTGTGTGCACATTTCGATAATATACTTACCATGTATGTAACACCGATATCTTGCACACAAGCACATGCATATTATTGGGGTGTTACACTGTGGGCGACTCGCCCTACAATACATGCATATGTATTACATAGGAAATAACACGTCTTCGTGAAATACGAACACGTCGTGACATGATAATGTATTCGCCAATTTCCAACGCACGGCAATGCCGAGGGGTCTAGACTATCAAGAACTGCGTCTACCGGGGTCGAGATGTGCAAGACGGCGTGAAAAACGGGTCGTGGATGCCCAGGTGAGAACGGGGCGAAAGTTCGTCACGTGTTGTTAAAGCAGGCCGGGATGGGCGAAACGGTGTGCAGAGCTCTCAAATAATCATAACGGGAAAGATATGACACACAATGATACGCAAGTGCCCACGCCCCTTGCGTGTCCGCTGCGTTGCTCTAGGCATGCAATTGTCGGCAACATGGGCTGGTATTCTTCTCCGCTAGCCTCTCCATGCTAAAACGATGCCCTCATCAATTTATTCCAATTGTATCATTATATGGAACGCGGCATCTTGAGGGCACGTTCAAGGACTGACGTATTTGCTTGCTTGCAGTTCCATCTCCTTGCTGCCATGCATGCCAAAATCCACATCGACGCGGCTCCATTTAGCTCTCATCCATCGATGCATTTGCATTTCCATGCTCGCCGGCAGCGCAACGCGTTTGCTATCACATGGCATGCTTTAGTTCCGTATCTTGCCCATGCATGCTAGCCGTACATAGTCAGCTCATGCAAGATTGCCAATCGGTGACTACGGATGAGTTAATGGAGCGAGGAATTTGGATTATTACTGGAATCATACCATGTTCTATTGTCATCATATTATTTTTATCTACATATTTATCGCTAGCTCTTTGCTTCGTATTATTGACACGCATCCCATGCACCCAGTCACGATGCTTTTCTCGTGGCTGGCCTGTGGATGCCAGACAGTAGAACAGGGGATAGCGGGCTGATGAGCGCCGCCTTGCTGAGGGTCAATCTTCCCAAGGACTCATCTCATTGTCACAAGAAGTTGCACGTGCAGGTATGCGCGTGTACGGGAATAAGAAGGATGGCGTCTGGCATGCCATTTCGTGTTAGGTGCGTAGAGCGTGGTGCTTAAGGCGGTGGACATGTATGCATCGATCCTTTGTAGAGAGCCCCTAGTTCTTGTTCGCGTTTCCCGCCGGCAGACTGAGTACAAGACGAACAATGGGCGCCCTCAGTTATTAATGAGTAGCATGTGCGTCGCCCCCATCTATCTATCTGCCGATCCAGATCACCTATCAGGCAACGGTACCCGACCTCCAGCGCCATGGCTTGGGCCGCTTACTCACCTGCTGCGTGCTGAAGGCGGCCGTGGATGCTAAGCACGAGGTGCGCGTATATACATGTGTGTATACATCGTCAGATCCTAGGATTGATTCTAGCTGAACAAGTGAGGAGCAGCCGGCGGTTCATAAGCAGTGTATGTACACGCAGCAAGGGTAATCTTTATGACCGCGAAATCCTTCGATGATAAGCCAAGACTTGCGCCATGTATGAACGCTGCTGTTTACCTCATCTTCGCCTGAATTTTCCTTTTTTGACAACTCCTTCCAGTTCGCCACGGTGGTGATGCGCTCCATGGCGCCCATCGCCACAAAATTCTGGTCAATGGTGGGCTTCAGACCATATTTAGACAGCAGTCGTTGTGAGAGGGGCAGCAACAAGGAGCAATTGGCTGCCATCATGAACGGCGTGATGCAGCTCAGCCGCAAGCAAGAGGCCCATTACCCCATATGGCTGGCAAAGCTACACCAACTGCCGGCTGACATGCATCAGCAGTGGGATGGAAGCGCCGGTGGGCGAAGCATGCTGGCGCGTGGGCTGAAGGTGATTACTCTTGGACAACGGAGGTGTAACGAGCCTGATGAGCCTTGTTTCGGGGCCTCGTATCGTAACGTTTGCCGTTTGTTACAGGAAACAGCGCCATGTAATCATGCACGTGCATTATAAACAAAATGAGGCACGCACCCACCAAGCGTGCAGATGGCACCTTAATTTAGCTTGGCACCATACGTACCAGTGCACACGATTCCTACCTGTCGCAGGGAAAGCCCTTCTTCGCAATAATGTGTCCACATATACGTGTTTGTTTTTAATATAGACGGGCATTGTTATTACGTGCAGGGTTTCGAGGAGGAAGCGCTCTCCACTGTCCAGGAGTGGCTCAGCGACCCCGGCACTGTTCCAATTGGTGCGTCAACCAGGAGTTTTTACCTGCGAGTATTCGCCGCAAAGCGCGACTATGGCTTATCGATATTGCACAAGAATACGTCCTCCAGCGGTGTTACGCCACCAGCATCAACTACAAGCGCGGAAGCTGCTGCTGGCGGCGGCAGCAGTATCGGCTGGCAGCCAAGCACCCTGCGGCATATCCGCGCCGCTGCTGCCAAGGGCTGCAAGAAGCTCCTGTTCTATTCGGATGAAGAATTATCACCAGCCATTGCCACTGTCACCGCTTCGGATGCAGCGGATACTGTAGCAGAGCCAACACCGACACCTGATGAAGAAACCCTGCATGCAGGGCCTGCTGCTGCTGCTGCTGATGATGATGATGCTGATGATAATGATAATGATGACGACGATGAGCATGATGAGCATGCGTGGGGTTTGCACCCGAAGCAACATTATGGTCCGTCAGGTCATGTTTCCGTCGTGAAGTCTTCATTAACATCTGCAACCGAGCGGACCCCGCCGCCGCTGTTGCCATCAGACACCGCTTTGGAGGCAGCTGGGGGATCAATTGGCTCTGCTAGGGTGGAAGAAGTTCCTACAGCTGCTGGGGCGGCGGCGCAGTTCTGCTTACAGCACCAGCTGCTGCTTTCCGATGGCCGCCGGCAGGCCTTCCTGGTGCAACTGGGTTGTCCCCGCTCCAGCATCACGGCCAGCGGCAGCATCAGCAGGCCGCCGGAAGAGCAGCTGGAACTGGGTTTGCAGCAGCGGTATCTGCGGCGACTGAGACAACTGCAGCAGCAGGGTGCGCGGGAGGATGAGCTGCCCCCCTTGCTACTGAATGTGCTGCGGGAGCTGCGGCGCCGGCGGCGAGGGCTACGGCTGCAGACACAGCTTATGCAGCAGGATGCCTGTAGAATAGCTGTACAGGATTAACGATTATGGGAGCCGATGTATTGAACTTGTACGTAGTGATGCGCAACCGGCAGTAACTATATGTATAAATAGCAGCGACGAGGGTGGTCATGGCAGCAGGACTAGTTATGATAGGCTTTCAGATAAACACCCCTGGGAAATGCTAGGGACGCGGTTCATCGCGGCATCCGCTGTGCACATACCTGCATCTGGCTACCTTGCACAATGAGTGGGAATGTATCCGCTAGATGGGCAGTCGGCAATTTAATTAATGGCGGGGCTTTCGATAGATATGAACGCGTATTAGCGGGCAGGCAAGAATGCAAACTTGGAGTGAACGGAATGCAAGTTTGGGGTTCCATTTGGGGGCTACACTGCAAAATTACCGCATGCATTCGCACAGCCGATGCTGTTCGGCAGTTTGAATCGCATGTTACTCTAAGCTAGGGTTAAAATCTAAAACCGTTAACCCTAAGTGGAGCGAATACATGCATATATAATGCAGATGAACTGTGACGAGCGGCACATGCAGGCACCAAAAGAGTGCTATTTCGGTTTACTGCTGGCTACTTCTATTCTTTGACATCCGCGATGACTGGATACCATGCGTGACACACGTACATAATACCTGAAACAACATGCTGCCATTATTTGATCATTCGTTACCAGTGGACTTCGCCTGGAATGTATGCGGGGCACTGGGATCGCTTTATAATACGTTCATGTATGTACGCCGATACCTGTGTATGTTCATTTTGAAAAGGCCTCCCTTTTGGACTATTATTTGTGTGTGCTGCGTGCTCGGCAGAACAGAGTCCTCCCAGTGGGAATCGCACTGGTCGCTGTGGTCTCGCCTTATTAAGGCTATCTGTGTTTCCTGGGAGCGGGATGAAAGTTAAAACCTTTCATTACAGTTTGAAGGTGGATGGGGCTTTCCAGGTTTCGAGCAACTAGGCTTGTGGTCTGGTTTTATTGGGCGAAGGTAGCGTGGGGTATTAAATTGCGCTTAGATGAAGGTTTTTGTGAAGGTGGATCGACAACTTTACATCGTGCTTACGCAGGACAGGACAGGACAGCTCATCCATGTGGCTTAGACCTGTAAGGGACCTGGAGCTTGACAAGTATGCGTTCACTGCATGCGCAGCTGCCGCCCCGTGTGTCTGTACTACTGCCTCTTCCTTTTGATTTGTTACATCGTAAATATTGGTGCGGTCCGGGTATGGTCGTCTATACCATGGCCGAATTTCACAGTATTTGTGAAGTATGGAAAATCCTTCCCAGGTTATTAGCGGACCTAGATCATTCCCCCCGCAAGAATCCTCAAGAACCTTGCCGTGGGAGTCCTTGCGCAGGAAAAGGATAGGATGCAAATGACGGGATGACCAGGGATGACCTACCGCGCTAACATGCGTTAAAGTAAGAAATACGCACGGATCAATCGCTAATCTTTAGGTCCGCCTATGGACACTCGTTCCGGGGTCTTGGAGTGCATATTTGGAACCGACCCGGTCGGTTGTACTCGCTGCTCTGCTTCGATCACCATTCGATAACGCGTGGACAAATCGACAAATCCATTATTATTACACGTGTGTATGATCCATTATTGGGGTTGTTTCACATTTAGGTTCATTGACCGCGAAAACTGGACGGTGCGGTGAACGGTTGTCCTGTCAGGCGCATTTTTGTACCTAGCTACTCCTTAGAACGGCAGTACGTGTTCCGCAACTAGATGCAACCGACATGTGCTCCCACCAGGAACACAGGCTAGTATGAACCTGACTCAAGTCATTGGTCAGTTTCCTTCAAATTTAGTGCTTGATATTTGGCTTCTAGCTGATCTGGATAGCAGGCCCGGAGGCCGGGCCGGAGCAATTAGAAAACGATAAGCTTTGCAGAAGTGTATCTTCTTTGCTGCGCAGATGGGTTGCGGCGTTAGCAAAGAGGTACGTATGCATCAATGCCGGCAGCTGCTGACTTGGTCATTCAGACGTCGACGCATCACAATTTGGACGCAAGATTTGATAATGATATTATATTTTGAATGATTCCTTGAATGAAGACAAATCATTTTTGCATCCAAGTTGGCAACTACCACCTCAGTTCCTTCGGACTGTAACGTAGTCAGCTTTTAGTCGCCTGTTTTTTTGCACATGCTATGATATCGCGAAGCAGGTGGGTGCCCTGTCTAGTGCACCGATTCCAGCAACCGGCTCCGTCAAAGGGGGCGATGGCTCGCGAGGCAAGGCCAAAGTCCACGCGAACGATGGACCAGCAGCATCCCCAGAATCTCCCATAACTACGGATCCGGCGCTTGCGGTGCGTGGCGCGGCTCAGTTACGAAAGAGAGGGGTTTAGAGGGGTATTCATTGGGCTGAGACAGCATATGCGGGGCGTGGGAGGAGGAGTTAAGGCAGCTGGGACCTCGTGATGGAGGCAGTGGTAGGTTAGTTCTGTAGGAAATGGGATAGTTTCATGGTTTCAATCCTTCATTCTGCCGTAACGCGAATGGTTTTCAGACTGGCGAGCGACTGGCAGCGACCTGGCGTTTTCGGTTCGCGACTGGCAGCTCGTTGGCTCGTTGTTCAACGTTTTATTATTGGGAACTGGGCGGTGTGTCCGCGTTTGCACCTCTGAGGCGTCCCTCAGGAGTGATGTCCCTATCTGGACCTTTTGATTACCCAACCATAAGGATTGGGTTGGGGCATTCAGCAACTGTGCGTGTGTGTGTGTGTGTGTGTGTCTCATGGGATGGGGAAGATAATGCTAACCTGATAACAAGTTTTCTCGAAAGAATGCGGGAAGGGAACATATGTGTGCGGCTCTGCTAAGAGTCGCTCGTGTGACAGGCGCGACAACGAAGGGGCGGGAGACAACGGAATAGATTAGTACGACAGTCTGCATGTAAGCCCAGAGGTCAGCGGCGAAGTGGTCGGGGAAGACGATGTTATGCTTGAAATCTTTAGAAGGGCTGCCGGGAATGTGGGAGGCAGGGACGGGGCGTATCTGGTCTGTGCGGGTTAGGCCACGCGACGCTGGGGGCTCCATCCTCACACCGTGCCTCATGGCGCTGTCGCAGGCAGGTGATCCTTGCATCATCTACTTGGCCTCGTGATGGATGGATGTAATGGATGACCGGATCCATTGGTTCTCCCTTTGTGATGATGGTGACATTCCTCTGTACGTAAACCTTCGCTGCTGCGTCATGACATTACTCGGGCCGTTCCTCTATTTCTGGACCTGAACCATGTCCTTGCTTCCTCCTCCCTGGCATCCAAACCCTAATATCTCCTCGCTGGACTTCGCTCGACTTTCAGGAGGCGCTCCTGCGTGCGTGTGCTTGTGGGGACCTTACCGCTGTGAGCCAGCTTCTCATCCCCGTCGGGAGTGTAGGGCCCAATAATGCAGAGGATAAGGTACGGCGTGTCTATTGTGCGTGTGGATATATGTTTGCGTTCGGGTTTGGAGGCAGGGTGGATGTATTGGTGGTGCTGGTGTGCCGGTGTGTGCATTTCGTGCGGAACGGGGACCGTGAGGGCGATAGGATCGGGAAGGATGGCAAAAATAGGCGAAGAGCCCGAGGGCCCGGGGGTTACATCTAAGTATGGTAATAATAATAATAATAATAATAATAATAATAATAATAATAATAATAATAATAATAATAATAATAATAATAATAATAATAATAATAATAATAATAATAATAATAATAATAATAATAATAATAATAATATCCTAATAATAATATCATAATAATAATAATAATAATAAATAATATAATAATAATAATATACTAATAATAATAATAATAAAATATAATATATAATAATAATCTAATAATATAATATATAATATAATAATAATAATAATAATAATAATAATAATAATAATAATAATAATAATAATATAATAATTAATATAATCATAATACTAATAATATAATAATAATAATAATAACTAATAATATAAATAACTATAATAATATATAATATAAAATCATAACTAATCATAATAAGAAACTAATATAATAATATAATTAATAATCTAATAATATCTAATAATCATAATATATCTAATAATACTATTCATAATTAATAATAATAATCCTAATAATACTAATAATCTATATAATATTAATCTCATATCCTATACTCGGAGGGGTCCGTGTGGGCCGCAGCAGTTACGCAGGTGCAGATGCAGGTTCTCGCATCGTCAGGGTGGGGAGGAAGCAGATAGATAGGGTAATTGTGATGTAAGCGCCCTCATCTGCGCCCTCACCCAGGCTCCTGGGAGCCGCAGAGGAACGTTTGGCTGGCTGGTTGTCTTGGGTGTGTTTCGGCGCATGTAGACAATTGAACCCATATGAACAAATGGCAGCACAAAACGGCCAAATGTTTCTTCATAAACCCTAATCCCACACCATGGGCCACCGTCGTGTATAGTCACACAGTTTCCGCCTTTTCTCGTTTGATACTTAATACACAAAGAATTGGGTTTCCCCCGCGGCTCCCGGCTTGGTCTTCAGCTGCTCCAATCGGTCCGACACACAACCCTCCCCCGGCGCTTGTGCCTTCACCAATGTCGTCACGTCCATATTGCTGCCTTACCCCTTGACTGATCTTCGTGATCCAATTACCATCTCCCCTTTCACGTGAAGCGCATCACAGCGATTGTTTTTGTTCCTCCACCTCATGTGGAGCTTAGCTTCCTGCTATCCCTTGCCATTCTTTCTCTGCACAGGATGGCAACACACCGCTTCTTCTGGCGGTATGCAATGGCCATACGGGGATAGTGGAGGCGCTACTGAAGGCGGGGGCAGATATTGAAGCACGCAATGGGGTACGTGTTTGCGACTGATCCAGAATGAGGCTGTGTGGGTTCGGTGCTGGGGCAAACAGGCAAACATTGGACGGGCAGAAATACAGATAACCAGGGCTCCGTATCCGAGTTATAGTGGCACTTGGGAGTTGCATGCGACTTTTCATGTACCCTGGGGAAAGAGGCATGAGGTAATGTGGAAGACCGGGAAAACAGCTGTTGCAGAAGCCTTAATAGCAGCTAACTTGCCATTCCCTTTTAAACCCCGGGGCACGCCCATCCAGGACTCCCTGACCGCCCTGTTAATTGCCAGCGGTGAGGGGCGAACTAAGGTGGTGGAGCTGCTGCTGAGGCATGGGGCGGACAAGGACGCAAAGAATGCGGTGAGGGTTGAGGATAAAGGGATATGGGGATGCGTCTCCGTGTGAGCTTCTGTGTTCCAGTTCTGTGTATGCAGTGCGTTCCAGGGCTCCTATTTTCCTGTTCCACACACATTTCCCTTCGCACATACACTTTCACATACACGCACATACACGCACATTATGCATCTGACGCCGCCTACTGGATCCCCGAACCTCTCACCACGGCCCCTGCAGTCCGGTGGGACCCCCCTCATTTCAGCTTGCTCAGCCAACTTCACCGAAACAGCAGAAGCTCTGCTGGCCGCCGGGGCGAATACGGAGGTCGCCACTACCGGGGTACGTTTGTCGATCTCTTTGCCGAAACGTGAGTTCTGCGCCAGCAAGGGCACTTCCTGCGTTGTACCTGTGCAGCACCCGGTCCTCCACCATCCAAAATAATGCCGCGTTGTTCCTGATCCCCTTTCCTCCCCCTTCCTTCCCCATTGCCTTCCAGTCAGAATGGACGGCGATGCACTGGGCTTGTGAGAGCGGCCACGTCGGCCCTGTGCGGGCGCTGCTCAGTGGGGGTGCAGACAAAGAGGCAAAGGACATGGTGGGTGGTTGGCAGGTCGGGTCGGGTCGGGGAATCTGCTACGGATCGTCTGTGTCCTTTTGACATCATGCAGCTCAGCTTTTGGCTTCTCACATTACCTTACACTCTCAGTTCGGATATGAGTTCGGATATGAATTTGTCTTGCCCTCCATTCCCAATCAGGACGGCCGCACTCCGCTACATGGGGCCTCCCTGGGAGGATATGCGGAGGTGATAGAAGTGCTGCTGGCGGCCGGGGCGGACAAGGAGGCATTGGACAGAGTGAGTGTTGCGGGATGCGTGTGTTTGTTTGGACGAGGTTTGGGTTGAACGTCCGCCTAAGGGATGAAGGGGGATGCGCATGGCTGGCCGGCCGGCTCTGAGAAACGTCTCATCCATATACTCGGATCCAGACAGGCAGGGGGAGGGATTCATCTTCGCCCTGTGGCACCTGGCGTGGAAAGGGAGAGGATGGAGGGGCGAAAGGAACCGCTGGCAACGAGGCTACCGTACTCGCCTCTTTATCATAGGATGAAAGCCACACGTCATCCAAAATAAGCGGTAGTAGCGCCACTTCCTGGTGAAACTTTAGGTTCAGGCAAGCGGTTAAACCACACATCTATCAGCCACGCGATTTGGCCACCTTCCTGGCTTTATACATGCTCTGCCTGTAAAGATCGTTTTGGCTAACATACCAACACCATTTAGCACCTCCATTTCACCTCCACCTCTGCTTTCCTGTTGCAGAATGGCTGCACGCCGTTGCACCTGGCGGCCAAAGAGGGCCGCACCGCCGCAGTGGAGGCTCTGATACGGAGTGGGGCCAACAAAGAGGCGAGGAACGAGGTCAGCGAAAGGGATAAATACTGTGTTTGAACCCTTAGCGTGAGGGGTCACAGCGGTGACGGAGGTTGTTGTCTCGTGCCCTAAAGCGCAGGGCTCGCGAATCAAGTACAGATTATATTGTTATGCTACGGAGATGGGGGAAGAGATGGGGGCTAAGCACACGTCCTTATGTCCAGAACGGGTTTAACAAGCAAGCCGAAGACAGAGGCAAGCTTGCAAACTCAGACCCTCCCGAACTATTTTGGACGTTTCATTTTCCAATTTCCGTAAGTACTTGCTTTCCACTATTTTTCTTTTGACTCGTATATAGATATATCCTGTTGAATGAAATACTGGTACTCCTTCCCTCGCGTCGGGGGCGTCGTCCGGACTCCCTGAATTCCTAATCACCATCCTGCCATCCCCAACTCCATGATTCCATTCCTCTTTTCTCCCTCCCCTCCCTCTTTCCTTTTATGTAACTGTTTCGTCACTTCCGACTGGTACACATAGGGTGGCTTCACTCCGCTCCATTTCGCTGCTCAGAACGGCCACACGCCGGTAGTGGAGTTGCTTACCAAATCAGGGGCTGACAGGGAGCAGAGGACCGAGGTGCGGGTCTGTTTTGTTTGGAAAATACGCCTGTGTGTATGGTAGGCATAAGGTTTGCAGCCTTTGGTACGTTGGGCCGCCCGGGGGGGACGCATTTCAATAGGAAATGTAATGAACGCGTGCCCGGAAGCACGTGCGTTTGCACCCCATGCACGATGTTTGACAGAGAGAGGCAGCAGCCTATACATACTCCTATGTGCGGACGGGCGACGGAAAATCCCCTCTAACCGTCCTATTGCCGCATCTTTCTGCACCATGCTGTTGATGGCAATCCTCCGCATCCATTCCTGTGCTTTTTCGGCTCGCTCTCCTCCACACCTCCCTGTCCCGTCCTTTCCTTTCATATCCAACATCTCTGCTCGGTCATATGAGCTGCCTGCTTCCTCGCTAAGAACTCGGTTTTCTTGCATTTCCATGTTTTCATTTTCCCATCATTCCATACTTGATGCTTCCCACCGATCACGTACGCTGGTCAGGTTGGCAGCACTGCCCTCCTCCTCGCGGCTAGCGCGGGCCGGGCGGACACGACGGAGGCGCTGCTGTTGGCGGGGGCGGACAAGGAGGCGACCAGCGGGGTGGGTTGAGAGTGTTTGTTGGAAAACATTGGCCAAAGCGAGTAAACACATGTATGTGGGTTGATGCATACGTGTACGTGCTTTGGGGTAGGATGTTTTGTTAAACCCTAAAACCTAAAAGGGACAGCGAGAAAGAGAATGATCAAATCATTAGGTAACGCTCAAATCATAGCTTCTTATGTTCGTAGAGGCCATGTTCATGTGACGAATGAAGGCCTCCAGTGGGGTGGGGTTAGGGCTGGCACATAAATGGGAGAAGCCAGGAAGTATTCGGGTGGAGGTTGGAAGCGCTTGCTTTCGGAACTTGCTCGCCACCTTCTTCCCCCTCCTTTTTCCTGCTCCCCACCCCACTCTTCTCCGCTTCAGGAAGGGCAAACTCCGCTGCATGTGGCCAGTATGAAGGGGCATACGGGGGTGGTGGAGGCGCTACTTCGGGCGGGAGTGGACATGGAGGCACGGGCAGCGGTGAGTGACAGCACCCAGGCAGACAAACAGCCCGGTAGCTATAGATTCTTAGCGACTGCAGTAGCTGCAGCAATAGAGAGGCAAGGGTCGCGCCACCAGGTAAGTGTGGATGTGGTAAGTTTGATCGCGAGGTACACTTGAGCTACCACGCCCAGTGCCCGCATTCGACCATCTCATCATCCATCCGTGTCTTCGCTCCATTGCAGGACGGAAACACGCCTTTGCTCCTGGCCACGTACGAGGGGCAGGCCGGGGTAGTTGAGGTGCTGCTCAAGGCGGGCGCAAATAAGGAGGGCAAGGACGTGGTGGGTGGGCAAAGCAAGGGGAGGGGGAGGAAAGGCAAAATTACGAAAATTGCATATGAAGGCCTCGTAGCTGTAATGCACCAGCCAAATTACGAAAGTTGGGGCGCGAGATCATTGGCACAGTGTGTAGATGGCTGTTCGAGTCCAAGGTTCTGAGTTGCTTGGCACAGCCAGAATTAAAAGCAAAAAACTAACCGTAAGCTAAGCCAACTCTACCCAGCCAGCAAGTGCCCGGTAAGTTAGGAACTTAGAAGCCGTTGGTAAATATGACTGACTGCTGGGTTCTGGCACCCGTGCGCTCCTCCTCGGGTCCCATTTATACATCCGGACCCGACGAACACAGTCGCATGATCGAATTCCGCTAGCCAGGCTGCAAAGCAGGCTCAAAACCAACAAAGCACAGGCTCATGTGACCCTATCGGTAGCATGGCACGTCATGGCAGCGGCGGCACGATTATGAAGAGCAGGTACGGGCACATTCAAAAGAAAGCAGAGGTATGATAAGCGGGAATTTATGCATAATACAAAGATAAATAATAAGTGCCGCTGATACTGGAAGATGCAGTTCCTCGATATGTTTCGAAAAGCGAAACAAATGCTGGGTTGAGGGAGGAGAAGAAAGCCAGATAAGAGAGGAATAGCGAATTAGCAAAAGGAGAGTGTCGTACTGGTGTCATCTGTGAGGTGGAGAACGAGTTATATGAACTCGCACTAAGGCATGAAAATGAGGCCCCCCTCCCCAAAACCTATTGTTTCGTATCGGTTGTGAAGAAGAATTTATTTTGTTCCAAGGAGGACTGAGCTAGCAAGGGGGTAGGGGAATAGAAATGCGATGGAACCAGAAGTCGTACCAAAAGAAAGTACCTAAATCGACATTGTTGCCAAAGGGTCGGTCAACAGCTGCCAAACATTGTATGCAATCAGGTATGCAAGAAGTCAGCGATGCAAGCTTGCCAGTCCATATGTAGCAGATATGCCGTACAGCATTATTGTGATGATGATTGTGATGATCTCGATGATGATGACTACGATGCCTTATCTGTTTCAAATTCATGAATCACTTTGCGTAAAGGGCATAATATTATATGTATTCTGTATTATGTAAATTTGTAATTTTGTTTTGTGCAATCAGAAGCTCCCAATTTGCCCGTTCTGCAGTAATAACTACGTTTTGTTGTCTCGGCATGCTCGTCCACTTGTACTGACTTGTACCGGATGAGGCAAAAGATTCTCACACAAAACAAACGCACACGCACACCTGCAGGACGGTTGGACAGCACTGCATCTAGCCGCTAAGGATGGGCGTCAAGATGTGGTGGCGACCCTTCTTAAGGCGGGAGCTGACAAGGAGGCGCGGATACGGGTGAGGATGGGGATGGGGGTTGGCAGGGTCCCCTCCACCCAAAGTCCTCTCAACCGCGGGTTCCAACTACGCCTCTGGCTGTGTGGGCTGGCCTCCCCAAACTCTCTCTCGCCGCCACTCACCATGGACCCCGTACCGCTCCTTGCATTCGCAACCTTTTCCTCTTCATCCAGCACCCATCTACGCCTTCTGCTCACTCTGCATTCACTCCCGAGCTCCTTTGAGGACCAAAGGCCGATACGTTATCCCCATGCTGTGGTCCCCTTTCCTCCGATTAGGACGGCCGCACCCCCCTGGACCTGGCCCAATATTGGGAGCGTAGTATAGTAGTGGAAATGTTGACCGCGTCGGCACTGCAACAGTAGGAAGTTACACTCACTGCCATTGATAAACGGGTATGAGGTAAGGAAGAAGCAAACGATGTCTGTGGCGGCGGCCAATGATATTTCTTTCCCACAGCCAAAGATGGAATAAGAGAGGGGAAACTCGATGGGGCGGATGGCAATCTCACACAATGCAGGTGTTTAACAATTCCGAAGGCGGAAGGACCAGCAGCGTGGCCAAAGCAATGAGGTGTGCAAGAGAGGGGGGCGGGTGATGCGCCACGGTACAGTAGACGAAAAACGGTCTTCCGGAAAACGGTCTTCCAGCTGCGGCCGGCAAACTCCGCTAAATAATGGAATGCTTGTAGCTGCACGTGCTTCTAGATGTCCTTTTATATTGAGACACCTTTGGGTTCACAAGTATAGGGTATCCCTATTCTGTGTGACAGATGTGTTGTATGAGCTTGTACTTTCAGGATGGGCTGGCCGGTTATTAGTACGCAGGTGTGCAGCAGGGGACCATCCACGTATGCTCATGTGCACATACGGAGGGAAGGAGATGGGAGGAGCACAGGACGAGGACATAATGAGTATGTGGAGCATAGTTGCATGGGCAGTATAACCTAGGTGGCTTTATTTGGATTTTACGGACGTGTCACAACTGAACGTTGAACAGATACCATACAGAAACCGCTTGTGAGTCTTGGCTGGGGCACGATGCTTCTGCAAGGGGGGAAGAGACACGCAAGGGGAAGGATGTTGTGTGACGTGCCAAGGGCGTGTGATTTTACTAGCTAGTAGTGTTCTTGTTGTATCTCTGTTATATCCGCCTACAGCAAAGGCTCGATCGAAAGATGCAAGACAACTGGCCATCTCGGATACTACCCGTAGATACTCCAGGATACTACAGTTCTTCTCAATGAGCGACGTGGCAATCCCCTGTACTGCACAGCACTGAGTTGCTATGCTGGGTGTCGTGATGGTGGGATGCTGTGGGGGTTTGGGTGGAGTTGGGGCCGGATATAGTAAGTCGGAAAAGGAAGCACGGAAGGGGAGACGGAAAGCCAGGTTATAGTTTCATTCGAGGTCCTTGACCTTGGTGTGGAACTTGGGGGGTGAGGTGGGTAGTCAGGCCCGGGCGAAATGTCTACAATAGTAGCTGCCGGTGTGTGTGTGTGTGTGTGTGTGTGTGTGTGTGTGTGTGTGTGTGTGTGTGTGTGTGTGTGTGTGTGTGTGTGCACGCGCGCGCGCGTCGGTAGGTTTTTGGTGGTGAGGAGCAAGGGGAAGGGAAGGGTATTTTGCACAGGTACATACAGTTGCTCGGATCGGTTGGGCCTGCACGGCATGGTGGTGAGTGGGGAGCTCATGATGCAGATCCTGCATACTGCTGGAGATGGTAGTGTGCATGATAACAGCTCTGCGGGGCCCACAATGTTGACCTGCGATGCATTCCATCCAGCGAAAGGAATGAATGGAAGCCGTGCCCTCATATCCCTGTCTCAGTATACGATATGGAGTGTGATAGGATGGATGTCTTGGTTGCAGGAGGGCCCCCACAAAGCATCTTTATTGGCATTGATGTCAGTGCTTGCGGATAGATGTGTTTGCAAGTTTGTATCGGAAACTCTGTGTGCAATGGAGAAAGGAGTGCCTTGTAAGGGAAGAGAGATGGTGTAAGAACTTGGACTATTTGCAGGCGGGGCACTGAATGCAGTACTGGTTCACATATGTGACAACAACAGTTAGATTGTTTCAGGTATTGCACATGACAAGTGATGTCATTTGTTGTTCCACACTCACATGTGGGAATGCATCCGAGGTCTATGTTTTATATCACCCTTATTATGATCTTCCCTTTATGTTTTCTGTGTAAGATCATACATCATCAATACACATTGTAGCATGTTGCAATAAGCACTGCTGATGCATATTCACTTTGGGAATGTTGCCAAAAGATGCCAGAACTGCTTGCTTCATGGAGCCAGAATTGAGCCAGTTGCCAGTGTCGGTCTATCTGCTGCAGACTCAATCCAATACAAATGCTGTAGCAAACTACATTTCCTCACAGATGCCCCATCCTTCATCTTAGGCTCTGCCTCTCTCCAGAAGCATGCTGATGCATTTGACTGAGGAATGCACCCTTTGTCTGTCTAAGGGTTCAGCAACTATCTATCATGCACCTGTAACAGGCTAGCCGGTGCAGTTGCATCCCACACCTATCTACCGGAGATTCAAAATATGTGTGTCCCCACAGGCAGTTAGGAATCATGGAAGAGAGATTTGGGAGAGGAGTAAGGATTAATATTTCATCATTTGGCCAGTGATAAACACCGGGGTCCTTCCTTGGGGATAAATAGTCGCTTGCAGGACGACAAGGTGCAGATTGTAGGAGTGTTGTACTCTCAGATAAACTCCAACATAGAAGAATCCTCTAGACGCTTGCCGCTAGAGATCTGGCCGTCTACAGTCATCCGTGTACGGAATATTACAGCCTACATACCGTAACCATGTACTGTATGTACGTACTGACGTATGGGATATAATATGTACAGCTGTACGGTAAGCGCCTTGAGGATGGAATGTCTTTAGATATATTATTAAGTATCTATGTATGGTGGGGACAGAGAGGCATGGTGACAGGGGCATCTGCAAATGTGCACACATTCAGAGCCATCAGAGCTCTCCAAAGCACAACAGACGCAGGCTCAACGCGCATTAACACGTTAACGCATACTTGCACAGGCTGCGAATGATTGCGTACACAGTATGCAGTTGTGGGCTGCGTAAAAGCTTTAAACGCATGAAACTAACATATTCGCACACTTTCGCAAGGGCGGTAATCCGGCGTGACAGAGGGACGGAGAGACGGAGGGACAGAAGGGTGAAGGGGCGGAGGGGTGCAGGGGCGAAAGGACGGAGGGACGAAGGGATGGAGGGGCGGTGGGGTGAACGGTCGGAGGGGTGAAGGAAGGTAGAGCGGAAAAACGAAGGGCGGAGGGGCAGTAGGGGGGATCGGCGGATGGGTGGAGGCGTGGAGGAACAGCGGGGTAAAGGGGCGGCGGGGCGGAAAGGCGGATGGGGGGAGGGACGGAGGGACGGAGGGACGGATGGACGAAGGGACGGAGGGACGGAGGGACGGAGGGACGGAGGGACGGAGGGACGGAGGGAGGGAGGGAGGGAGGGACGGAGGGAGGGAGGGACGGAGGGTGTATGACAATTTTAATTTCATTAAGATCGCAGTTTATTCTCTGCTGGGATTCTCCATACAATTGGTTTTGTGGTTAGCGAGTTGGAGCCCCCTGCATTCCCCGAAAGCATGCATGGCAGGTGGTTAGCTTGCCATGACTTGCTCGTGCCTCGCTATGCATGACTTTATTGCGCGCTCATGAGGATGGTCTTTGTTTGATCCTTTTATACGCATCCCTGCTTGACCTTCACAAAATCGCAAGGACGTTCTGCAATGAGGGCTTACAACCAGTTTCAAATGCAACCAACATTTTGTGCCTTCGATAATTATCATAGAGCTTTATAATGTCCATGCGCATTTTTAAATGTGATCCTCGCGCGGAAAGTTTCGCAAGGTCATCGAGAGGTTATCGAGAATGAAGGGCTGGCTGGACGCTCGAGGGTCGAGTGCGATGACTGGCTTCCTCCTAGGTTCAGGAAATATTACGGATGAACTAATTGATAAGACGTTATATGGAGGAATATTAACGTAAAACAATGGAACGGGGTTAATTTTAAATTGAATCTACATTATACCCCCTCGCTCACCCCATTTTACTAATCATTTCAAAACCCAGTCATTGCATGTACGAAATTTATTTTACTGTACTGCCTAACCCAGTAGCTGCTTTTTTTGCTGTTTTTTAGCTGTTAACTAACTCTTATTACGGACAAAAAACATTTACGGAAAAAACCTTCCCCAGAGTGAACGGCTGATCTACTAGGCCTGTTTATTAGGAATCCTAAATCGCTTGTTTCTGCAATACGACGACGAGACCAGGCTGAAACCAATGGAAGATTAGTTGTTGAATCATATCAGGATAATTATGTATGGTAGGTATAGTAGTCATACATAAAAGGCAGCAGTAGGATATACGTGGTGTTCAAGCGACTTAATGATGGAATTGGCCATACTGGACGATTATGGGACGAGCCACGCCGTAGGAACGCCATAGATTTGGTTTCGGGCTTGCAGAAACATGCCTACTCTTCCCTCTCATTTGGCCGATAAATGAGGTCAGCTATCTAGAAGCTATTATCCCCCTACCTCCATCCTTCACCCGTTTCACCCACCCAACTATTCCTTACCCTAAAAACTTATGATGATCGCATGTACGGTTTGTACCCTTACGGCTGCTCAATAACACGACCACCGTGCAAGCCCAGACTAGAACCCGCAGCAGCTTTCTCAGGTTCCAGATTGGGTTATATATATAAGTGAAATAAAGCATAATGCCGCATGCTGGATTTCAGGGTTTGCACTTCTGATGATCTCGAGGTACCTTCGCCTAGGATAGTCATCTCTGATGTTCTTTACGTATGTTAATATCCTTTTTACCTGCATGAAGATGCATTTGGTTGCACTCAGCGCAAAATGGCTGCCGTACGGGCCGAGTAGCCCAGATCTCCAGCTCGTCAGACCTTCAGCAACAAAGCGTGCGTCTGCGCGGATGTTACGAGTGGCAACAAAGCTTGCTATTGGCTCAAAAAAGCACACCAAAATTTCACGCTTTAATTTAATCCACTAACATTAATGGTTAAATTTGACGGCTGTGGCACGCTGTGACGAGCACGTCCAGCCATACAGGTTAGAGTTGAGGTCCAGGCATACGTTTAATTTCCAAACTATTTTCTTTTAGTTGTGACTATCATTGGTGTTTATTTGAAATTCAAAAGATATGCAAACGGTCTTTCTGGGCCGATTTAACAAAAAATACTGTGTGGCGTACGTTTCGCAGGGCGGGTGAGTGGGCCAGCGGCCATATTCAAGAAATATGCATCAAGAGGTATAAAACAAATTATTATTACACAATCCGCTACATCCTGACCATTATTCCATTGTGCACGGGCGCCGTACACGGCCACTGTTTTGTAAGGGCGATACCCGTGCGTAAATATTATTGTTCGGGAAGTTCACTCAAGCGAGATTCGTGTATGGGCTTGCGTGTAATTTTCAGACAGCTTGCTGCAGTTCGCTGCTGATGCAGGCAGGGCATTGCTAGCGCAAATCCTTGCAAGCTATCAAGGCCCTCTTTTTAATTGTTAGGATGGCCGCCGGCACTGTGCGCACAAGAACATCATCATTTCCAAGGATATTTGTAAGCCTGCATCGCAGAAGCAATAGGGCACAACCTCAAACCGATGTGGAGGTGGGCGAAAGGTTTTCTGATGACCATCCCGCCGCGGGACGATCCAGGCCGCGGCAGTCCTTTCGGCTTCTAGCGAATAAAGTCTGCGAATACGCAACCAAGGGCGTGGCTTTTGCATCAAAGCCCAATGTGCCCAGGGCCTGGGTCCCGCTGGTGCACATGCTGGTCTTCCTGGTGCTGGTGTTGTTGCTTCCATGGGGTATCGTGTACGCGGCAACCATGAACAAGTTCACAAGGAACGGTCCGATCGCGGTGGTGTGCGGATTGAGGGAGGCTACCATCGATATGACGCCCAACATCACTGATTACGACTATTTTCGTTACATTTATATTCCTGATCCGTCGCCACCATCGCCATCACCGCCGCCAAAACCACCGATAGAACCACCGTTGGAACCACCGTTCGAACCGTCAGAACCACCGTCCGAACCGCCAGAACCACCGTCAGAACCACCGTCGTTAGAACCACCGTCGTCAGAACCACCGTCAGAATCATCGCCAAACTTACCGCCGCATTTTAATATTCCAATGAACAATCTTTCGACAGGAAGATATGTGAGACGGCCATCACGGCCGCCACGACCTCCACCGCCGCCTCCTCAACCCCCATCTCCATTTCCACCACCTCGAGCTGTAAAGCAGCAGCTATGCGAGCAGAGTTTTGAAGATGCCTTCGACTACTCCCTGAGTTATCGGGACAACCTACCAAAATATCCAAGCAACACTGTCTTCGTCGCCATCGTCATCCAGGTGCATTGACTTGACTTTGCTGCCTTTAATTGACTGGATGGGGCGGGGATTGCATTGATTGATTGAAGAATGGTCGCTGTCTATGTACCGGAACTAGATACTTGCCCGAAAAAGCGCACACACAATATGTATATGGATGTCCTCCGCTCCTACCAACTTTGAACCCGTACTCCTGGCTATGCAATGCTGAGAACCACGTGTATGTTCTACTTGTATTTTTTTGTTTTCCCATATATATCCTCTCGCAACACACACAACCTAAGGGCTGTCAGGGTCCCAGCAAATAGACTACTACTGCGTGATCACACCCTTTACCACTAATAGGAGAAGCGGCGGAAATAAATGCATGGATGTTGTACTAGCTACTGTCGTACTGTTAATTATAATCCCACGCACAGGACGTGGATGTCAAGAGATTTGTTTTGAGTGGCCTGGTCCGGGCATCATTCCAGACGCCTCCAGTGCAGTCCCGTAACACTGATCCCAGCAGTGACAATTCCATGAATCCAAGAGGCATCATTACCACCCCTCCCATAAATCGGAAGCTATCACTGGTGATTAACATCAATGGCAACGACATTATCACAGTGCGTGGTTCTGTCAGCTCTTCGATGACATCTCTCGACAACTTACCTGTGTTTGCAGAGAGGCATACTCGAGTATATCCCTTTGACACGTAAGTCCATGTATGTATGTTTATCCTGTTACGTTATTGCTACCGCTTTCTTTACTTGGCCTAGTAATTGTATTATAATGTATTTATAATTGCTACCGCTTTTATTAGCTAGCCTAGTCATTTTTAATTGCTTGTAGTTTTTTTATGTTGTTTAGTTTTCGTTATGTTAGTTTTCGTGTCGTAGATTCAGCCCCTGTAAGGAGTGCAAGTCATGTAAGGCCCCTAGGAATTTGAACAGTCATCCGCCCCGTAAGGAGTGCTAGTCATGTGAGGCCCTCGGGAATTTATGCAGTCGTGAGGTAAATGCACTCATTTTTGTTAGGCAATTTCTAGGCTATAAAAAGCATTTTCTGACCTCTTTACCTTGTTGCGAGATCAATCGCAGCGGTGTGGCCAAGACCTTACAAGTCAGGTTGGGTGATAGTCAGCGGATTGCTTATTGTGGTGAATAGGACTGAACTAGCACCCTATTTATACCAATCAGTAGGGCCCAACTGACTCGCCCTGTACTGCGGATAAGATAAGCTCCAGGGAGTCGGTTCACTCCAGTCTGACATGACACACGCTGATCCAACCGATGACAGACGGCCCAACCTCCGACAGTTGGCATTCGACGGTTGCACTTGCCTAGTCAGGCCCCTCGCCAACTCCCGGCCTGCAACTGCTCCAACGTCTAGCCTAATCAGGCTGCCTGTCAACTCCCTGCAACTGCTCCAACGTCTGGTCCGCAACTTCGCAACACACCCCCTCGGAACAGACGTGGGTGCACCATGCGCCATGTGGGTGTTGCTGCTAAGGCAACGGCCTCATTCGCAAACTACCCTTCGGTGTCTCTAGTGCCTCTAGCCTGTAGCCTTAGTCTCTACTGTATCTCTACTGTCTCAGCCCCTAGTCCTGAGCTCTGCACTCAACCTTGTGCTCGAACTTTCAGCCAGTCCTTTGGACGTCGAAGCGGGGACCAGTTCCACCCCCTCGCGCTGTGTGGAGCCGTTTGCCACTAGGCGCGCCTTGTATCGCTCGACAGTCCCGTCGGGGTGGGACTGTCGAGGGCAAGTTCGTGTGGTGCCGAAAGGAGATGGGACTAGACGCCACCTAGAGCCACCAGGGAAGGCACCGAAGGGTAGTTTGCGAATGAGGCCGTTGCCTTAGCAGCAACACCCGCATGGCGCATGGTGCACCCACGTCTGTTCCGAGGGTGTGTGTTGCGAAGTTGCGGACCAGATGTTGGAGCAGTTGCAGGTCGGGAATTGACAAGCGGCCTGATTAGGTTAGACGTTGGAGCAGTTGCAGGCCGGGAGTTGGTGAGGGGCCTGACTAGGCAAGCGCCACCGTCGGGTCACAACTGTCGGAGGTTGGGCCGTCTGTCATCGGTTGGATCAGCGTGCGTCATGTCAGACTGGAGTGAACCGACTCCCTGGAGCTTATCTCATCCGCAGTACAGGGCGGGTCAGTTGGGCCCTACTGATTGGTATAAATAGGGTGCTAGTTCAGTCCTATTCACCACAATAAGCAATCCGCTGACTATCACCCAACCTGACTTGTAAGGTCTTGGCCACACCGCTGCGATTGATCTCGCAACATCGACGGTGGGCTCGGGGCCACGGGGAGCCCTGGGGCTCATAACCTGTTGTGAGATCAATCGCAGTGGTGTGGCCAAGACCTTACAAGTCAGGTTGGGTCATAGTCAGCGGATTGCTTATTGTGGTGAATAGGACTGAACTAGCACCCTATTTATACCAATCAGTAGGGCCCAACTGACCCGCCCTGTACTGCGGATGAGATAAGCTCCAGGGAGTCGGTTCACTCCAGTCTGACATGACACACGCTGATCCAACCGATGACAGACAGAGGGTGCTAGTTCAGTCCTATTCACCACATCGACGTGCCCCGGGGCCACGGGGAGCCCTGGGGCTCATAACCTGTTGTGAGATCAATCGCAGCGGTGTGGCCAAGACCTTACAAGTCAGGTTGGGTGATAGTCAGCGGATTGCTTATTGTGGTGAAAAGGACTGAACTAGCACCCTATTTATACCAATCAGTAGGGCCCAACTGACCCGCCCTGTACTGCGGATGAGATAAGCTCCAGGGAGTCGGTTCACTCCAGTCTGACATGACACACGCTGATCCAACCGATGACAGACAGAGGGTGCTAGTTCAGTCCTATTCACCACATCGACGTGCCCCGGGGCCCCGGGGCCCCCCGGGGCTCATAACCTGTTGCGTGATCAATCGCAGCGGTGTGGCCAAGACCTTACAAGTCAGGTTGGGTGATAGTCAGCGGATTGCTTATTGTGGTGAAAAGGACTGAACTAGCACCCTATTTACACCAATCAGTAGGGCCCAACTGACCCGCCCGGTACTGCGGATAAGATAAGCCCCAGGGAGTCGGTACGTCCCAGATTGACATGACACACGCTGATCCAACCGCTGTCAGTCGGTTCAACCTCCGACAGTTGTGACCCGACGGTGGCGCTTGCCTAGTCAGGCCCCTCACCAACTCCCGGCCTGCAACTGCTCCAACGTCTAACCTAATCAGGCCGCTTGTCAATTCCCGACCTGCAACTGCTCCAACATCTGGTCCGCAACTTCGCAACACACCCCCTCGGAACAGACGTGGGTGCACCATGCGCCATGCGGGTGTTGCTGCTAAGGCAACGGCCTCATTCGCAAACTACCCTTCGGTGCCTTCCCTGGTGGCTCTAGGTGGCGTCTAGTCCCATCTCCTTTCGGCACCACACGAACTTGCCCTCGGCCAGAGCCTTGGTCAGGGCATCCGCGACCATCCGCTCCGTGGCGCAATACTTCAGCACCACCTCACCGCTCGCTACCCTTTCCCGCACCATGTGATGCTGCACGTCGATGTGGTGAGGTAGAGGAGCTATGGCACCGGAGAGATGGGGCTAGACACCACCTAGAGCCACCAGGGGAGGCACCGAAGGGTAGTTTGCGAAAGAGGCCGTTGCCTTAGCAGCAACACCCGCATGGCGCATGGTGCACCCACGTCTGTTCCGAGGGGGTGTGTTGCGAAGTTGCGGACCAGACGTTGGAGCAGTTGCAGGTCGGGAGTTGGTGAGGGGCCTGACTAGGCAAGCGCCACCGTCGGGTCACAACTGTCGGAGGTTGAACCGACTGACAGCGGTTGGATCAGCGTGTGTCATATCAGTCTGGCTAACTCAGACTGGAGTGAACCGACTCCCTGGAGCTTATCTCATCCGCAGTACAGGGCGGGTCAGTTGGGCCCTACTGATTGGTATAAATAGGGTGCTAGTTCAGTCCTATTCACCACAATAAGCAATCCGCTGACTATCACCCAACCTGACTTGTAAGGTCTTGGCCACACCGCTGCGATTGATCTCGCAACATCGACGGTGGGCTCGGGGCCACGGGGAGCCCTGGGGCTCATAACCTGTTGTGAGATCAATCGCAGTGGTGTGGCCAAGACCTTACAAGTCAGGTTGGGTGATAGTCAGCGGATTGCTTATTGTGGTGAATAGGACTGAACTAGCACCCTATTTATACCAATCAGTAGGGCCCAACTGACCCGCCCTGTACTGCGGATGAGATAAGCTCCAGGGAGTCGGTTCACTCCAGTCTGACATGACACACGCTGATCCAACCGATGACAGACGGCCCAACCTCCGACAGTTGGCATTCGACGGTTGCACGTGCCTAGTCAGGCCCCTCGCCAACTCCCGGCCTGCAACTGCTCCAACGTCTAGCCTAATCAGGCCGCTTGTCAACTCCCTGCAACTGCTCCAATGTCTGGTACGCAACTTCCCACATACCTAGCTTTTTTTAGTCTTTTGTTTCATGTAGTACCTATGTATCCTGCAGGGCACTGGCCAGCCGTGCAGGATTCATGCTCTAAAGCTTTTATTATGCTCTAGATAATATTTTCTAGTGAACGGATTGCTAACATATCAAATAATAATAATCTTTACAATGTTTAGTTGACTGTTAATCTGTATTCTTCATCAATTATTTCCTGCTGTTATAGCTACCTCTTTATATTTAGCCTGCAATTTCTATAGTTACATCTTTGGATCTTCAGCAATTTTATGGAGCTTCACAGAGGATTCTCAACATCGCCTTTGCCATCCTGGTGAGCATTACTCGCCAGACTCAGTCACGAAATGATTTTGGAATGCGCACAATTTAGGAATGTGATTTTTGAATGAATCAGGCGGTGCAGCTGCCGGTGCTGCTGCCGCGTGGTGCAGCTGCCGCGTGGTGCAGCTGCCGGGTGGTGCAGCTGCCGTGTTGTGCAGCTGCCGCGTGATGCAGCTGCAGCGTGGTGCAGCTGCTGTGTGGTGCAGCTGCCGCGTGGTGCAGCTGCATGCTGCACTCTGCCGCTGCCTCACAGTGCTGCTGTTGCTTGGTGCCGCTGGCATGTGGTGCCACTGCCATGTGGTGCTGCTGCCATGTGGTTCCATTTGCATGCAGTGCCGCAGGCATGCGGTGCAGCTGCCATAAGGCTGACAGGATTCATGCGTATCCTGTTGCGAATTGTTCAACCAGTGTGTGCTAGTCCGGGTTCTGTTGTATCACGGTTCACCTCACGCCCATGCACCGGACCATATGACCCGGTAAGGTGCCTGGCAACTCGCAATCAAGTGCATTGTGATATTAGCACTGAGCTTTATGTGTATGCATCAATAGATCAGCCTTATGCATGCGTTCTGGCAATGTGACCGACAATAATGCGACAACCAACATTGTGCGAGCGACACGAGCACATGAGGGATTTAGCATTCTATTGGCATAATATATTAAGCATTAATATTCCTGTTATTATTGCACAAATGGCTCGACTGCACGACTCACAAGTGTGAGAATGCGGCCCAGAGGGCGCGACGCCACACAGAAGCTTTAGTCATGCGACCAGAGCAAGTCCGTGCTCGCGCACTAGAATAATTATCTAAGAGCGTGCATTAACATATACTGATTTATCATGCAATGTCCACTACACATGCGCATGCGGAACGCGACTGAGTGAGTGATATCTGCATCGACTCACATGGCAGTTAGGCAGCATAACGAACAATGCCAGTTGCTGCAAATGCACTGCTTTAATACTGTGAGGGCTTAAGTACGGTAAGATATCGTCTGCTCCACAATTACGAACATGTCACACATGCGGATCAGGGATCTGTGTGATATGTACCGCAGACCGACGTCGCGAGTATAAGACGTGCGATGACGGCCTTGTTTGTATCGAATACAACTTGCCTTCGATCTCCATTGATTGGACTGTCTGAATATTGATATTCTGAGCCTGGATGCGCTCTATCTGGCCTGAGCTAAGCCTGAGTATTGCTAGGAGCAGCTAGATGATGAAGGACCATCTTCGACTCTGATAGCCTACATTGATATTCTGCATTCTGGATCGTACGTTGTAACCCCTGGCCTCTGAAGACTTCCGCTGTCCCTGACTCTCATCACGGTAGGCTTGGCTTGCTGTGCTTGTGCCTTAGCACTTAATGCCAACACGTGCAGAATCATGCTTGAAAGGCAGGAGGGGTACAACAAGTTTGGTAGCGAGACGGTTGTGACTAACCCGGGTTTAAATCCCCCATCCAGCCGGCTGGATGCGTGGATGGCTGCACTGATGTGTGTGTGGGAGATGTAACCACAATCATCAGGCCATCAGGGATGAGAACGCCATTGAGTCACGATTGCCCCTGTGGGTGTGAGGACACACCAATTGGAAGGGGGGATAATTGTAGTATCCTGGGGTATCTCATGGCTAATATCCAGGTTGGCCAGTTGTCTGGCATCCTTCGATCGAGCCTTTGCTTTAGGCGGATATGACAGAGATACAACAGGTTCAACCTGTTCGATCCTAGCAACTCGCACCAATGTAACACTGGTGCAATAGTGTGTGATGCTGGGACGGGAAGTCCCCCGTTACAATGCATGCGTTGCTGCTGGCATGTGGTGCCGCTGGCATGCAGAGCTGCTGGCATGCAGTGCTGCTGGGCTGGCATGCGGTGCTGCTGGCATGTGGTGCCACTGGCATGCGGTGCTGTGTGTGAGGTGCCACTGCCGTGCAGTGCTGCTGGCATGTGGTACCAGATTACCAGGATACACCCTTTTAATTTATAAGGATAACATAAACTATACTGATAGGATGACAATAGTATATATAATACATAACATATACATTCCTTGTGCCCAAGCCAAGTGCCCCTCGGCTCAGTCCTGTCAGGACCCCCGGTGCTCGTCTTTGCAAGGCAGGTCACCCACAGTGTAACACCGCTTAATTCCTTGCAAGCTAGCTGATGAATGAGATGCTTGAGGTGACCAAAAATATTAACTACGTACAGACCACCACAAATACCTAAGAGGAAAATCAGAGGCACACATAGGGGGAAATATCTAGTGGGAAATTAATAATATGAACTATATTACAACTGCTCCCTCTTTACTTACAATATTGGATTTGAAGTCTTATAATGCAATAAATAATACTCTATTCTGCCTTGACTTGTCTCAAGAAGAATCTACTTTGGACCTCAGAACACCAAGATGATGGAAATGTGGGGAACTGGGGCAATGAATATACTTTGGACCCCAGTACACCAAGACGGTGGAAGTGCGGGGAACTGGGGCGGCAGGCCCCAGTCCCCGCACAACCACCCTTCACTTCTGGGTGTTAACAGCATTGAAAGCGGTAGTCAAATGCATATTTAAAAGCATGACGTAATATGTTTTATTTTTAGTTGTTTTTTAATGTCATTGTCACACATCCACTTCTAGTGTAAGGAATGCTAGTCATGTAGACTTGTTTGTCCGCACCACTCAGATTTTAGCCTGGATATTACATTAGGTGATAAATTCTTTGGGTTAATACCCAGTATAGGTTCAAAGCTATCAGCAAAATCTGTAGTAGATATTACCTTTAACTGAAATAGCGGTAATAGAACATCTAAAATAACTGTAGGCCTCATGAATTGTGGAATTCCTCTTACTACAAATTTAGATGGTGTTTCTGGATTTTCGTCAATATATATATTTTCGTCATGTAGTAAACTACATATCTCCGGCTGCAAATATAAATCAGTATGTAATCATGCAATAAGCATGATACCGTAAAAGCTTGTGATTCGCAAAGCAGATCACCGTACATCTTGGTTAGGTGAACCAATATTAAAGTCACCATGGTGAAGTGCTTTGGCCAGACAATATAGTATAATAATACTAGTTGTTCGGAGTTCAAGACTCCGCTGTCACCATTTCCCATTAGATGTACCATTTTGCGACATTGTCCTATTTGCGAGCTATCTCAAAGCCTCCTAAGGCTACGCTTCCGCAGAAATCTAGCAGCATCAATAAAATGACTGCTACAATTCATCTTAACTATCTTTACCTTGCCATTCATTTCTTCCGATAATTGATCAAGGATAGGAGCAAGTTGAAAAATTACAGAGATTTAGGGTGTGTTCACATGTAGTCCAATTCGGACTCCACTTGCAAGTCTGATTCAAGTTGACTTTGCCAATTGTATTCACATGCGGTTTGGCGGACAAACATGAATTACACAACTGAAAGTAATCTTTGTAGGATAACATATCTGCACGCAATATGTTGATAATCATGCTTTTATATATGCATTTCACTACCGCTTTCAATGCTGTTAACATCCAGAAGTGTTCGGTGGTTGTGCGGGGACTGGGGCCTGCTGCCCCAGTTCCCCGCACTCCCACCGTCTCGGTTTACTGGGGTCCAAAGTAGATTCTCGTTTAGACAAGTAAAGGCAGAATAGTATATCATTTGTTGCATTATAAGGTTTAAATTCCAAGGTTGTAAGTCAAACGGGGGCAATTGTAATATATGTCTTATTATTAGTTTCTGTCTAGGTATTTCCCCTAAGGTATTCCCCTGATTTTTCTCTTAGATATTTGTGGTGATCTGCATATAGTTAATATTTTTGGTCACCTCAAGTATCTCGTTCATCAGCTAGCTAGCAAATGACATATTTTATGAATCACGTGTATGATTGTATCCAAATAGTTTAAAAGGGTGTATCCTGATAATCCAGCACTGCAAGCCAGCAGCACTGCACGGCAGTGGCACTGTATGCCAGTGGCACAGCACGGTAGAGGCACCACGCAGCAGCGGCACTGCACGGCAGTGGCACCACATGCCAGCAGCACTGCATGCCAGGGCACTGCATGCCAGCGGCACTGCACACAGCGACACTGTGCACCAGTGGCACTGCATGCCAGTGGCACCGCATGGCAGTGGCTCACCTGGCTCACCTGGCTCTATAACATATTTATTATAATAATAATAAATAATAATGAAATACTCAAAGAGCAACAAAGAGATGTTGATTAAAATTATAATAGTTGCGATTACAAGAGTAGCTGAATGAAGTGGTATCATTAGAAATAGTATTACCCCACAATAGCATACCACATGGTACATGGGTGTACCACGGTACACAGCACCATGCAGCAGCTGCACCATGCGGCAGCTGCACCACGTGGCAGCTGCACCGTGTGGCAGCGGCACCAGCAGCATGGCATGCCAGCAGCACCAAACGGCAGTGGCACGGCATGCCAACAGCACCACATGCATGCCAGCGGTACTGGGTGCCAGCAGCTCCACGCGGTAGCGGACCTGCATGGCAGCCACACCACATGCCAACGGCATTGCATGCCAGCAGCACTGCATGGCAGCCACACCATGTGCCAGCAGCACGGCATGCCATTGGGGCCGCGCGGCAAAGGCCCTGCATGGCAGCAGCCGCACCACGTGCCAGTGGCACCTCTTGCCAGCGGCACCACGCGGCAGCCACACTGCGTGCCAGTGGCACTGCATGCCGTGCTGACATTCAGTGCCACTGGCATGCGGTGCCGCTGCCGCGCGGTGTGCGTGGCTGCTGCATAGTGCCGCTGGCATGAGGTGTCGCTGGCACGTGGTGCAGCTGCCGTGCAAGGCCACTGCCGCCATGATGTGCAGCTGCTGCACGGTGCAGCTGCCACGCGGCAGTGACCCTGCACGGAAGCCGCACCACGTGCCAGCGGCACCACGCGGCAGCAGCACAGCGTGGCAGCAGCACTGTGCGGCACTGGCACCACGCACACTACTGCAGCTGCACAGCGTGGCACTGGCACCGGGCGATCCATGTCTTTGAAATTATCTAAAAGAATCAGGGCATTTTCGTCGTGACGGCATAAATTCCCGAAGCCCTTACACTACTAGGACTCCTTACAGGGGCTGTATGTACGACACGAAAGTTAAAATAACTAAAACTAGACTAAAAGCAACTTAAAATTATTAGGCTAGCTAAATATGCCAGTGCACGGCAGCAACAGTGCACAGCTGCAGCACCCTGCAGCTGTGGCACCACCTGGCTCAGGTAACATGCGGCTGTGGCACCCCACGGCTGTGGCACTGCTCACCTGAGGCAGCTGGCGGGTAAGGCACCCCATGGATGGAGCACCACATGGCTGCTGCACCACGTGGCTGCTGAACTGAGCAGCTGCTGCACCACATGGCTGCTGCACCACGCACATAGGTGAGGCACCGCATGGCTGAGGCACCCTGTGGCTGCACCAGCACTCGGCTGCACCAACGTGTGGCTGCACCGACCAGCACACGGCTGCAGCAGCATGCAGCTGCACCAGCACGCAGCAGCTGCAGCACCACGTGGCTGTGGCACCATGCTGGTGCTGCACCACGCGGCTGAGGCAGCACGTGGCTGCATCACCAAGCGGCTGCACCAGCACGCGGCCACGGCACTGCACGGTTGTGGCACCAAGTGCCTGAGGCACTGCATGCGCGGTTGAGAACCACTCGCAAGCATCCTAGAAATGCATCATCAAATTGCATGATTGATTTACCGTAACTAATTGGCGAGTAACGCCAATAATTGTAACGCCTAATTTAGTGACAAGAACCAGAATGCCTAGGATCACCACAGGCTAACTTGGGCTGATGTTGCGTCGAAGGCAGAACCGTGGAGTACCTATTTATTAATTGAATAACTTATAAAGAACATAATTCAATTAGGAAAGCCGTTGGACATGGACTATGTTGGCCGCATAGCTTCCCTTAAGCGGGCAGGAAAAGACCAAACAAAAAAACAAAATAACCTAGCTAAAGAGCTCAGAAAATGCTTTCAATAGCCTAAAAATTGCCTAGCAGAAATCAATGCATTTACCTCGCGACGGCATAAATTCCCGAGGGCCTTACACTACTAGGACTCCTTACAGGGACTCCCGACTTTAGGAATTCCCAGGGGCCTTACATACTGAATATACGACACGAAAACTAAAATAACTAAAAATTACTAGACTAGCTAATAAAAGCGGTAGCAATAATCTATTTAGTGCAACAATATGTCCATGTTAGGGCCAAGCCGATCGGCCGTACGGCCACTACCAGCTTGACCGGCTTGACTGCCTCTCCGACCATAAGCCGGCAGTTATATCATATATAATATATGCTGGCTAATTTGCATTACTATGATGCGATCTGGGCTTCTAGCCGCCGTCTGAGGCACCGCCACACCAAATTGTTGTGCCATGACCGCAGTGCATGATCACTTAGGTCAAAGTTGCGTTGTTTAGGAAAAATACTATATAGTTTTAATAGGGTTGCTAAAAATTATCACCTCTCTTGTACAAACATAACCAGGAATGACTGCCAAAAGATATCACTCTGGGAAAGGTTTTTTTCCGTAAATGTTTTTTTGTCCGTAATATGCAGTTTTCCTTCCATAAAGTACAGTGGGTGATTTTACGGAAGGCAAGTGGGCAGAGCATTCCAAACCTATATTTAAGGCGACAGTATCATGCCTACAAGTCACAATATTCATGTCAGGGCCCTGGCAGACAAAAGATTGCTGACTCCAAATTTTCCATAAAATTCACCGCATGGTAGCTGCCTAGTGAGCGAGGGTGATTTTTGGTTTTAATTATCAAATAATCTTCTACTTTACATTAGATCTTCGTTTGATATTAACAGGCCTTGTAATGCGAAGAGTACCAAGTAAGAAGCAAAGCAAGGACAACTTGCTCAAGCCTCCAAATATGTGAGCAAACTAGTAAACGATGTAAGGAAGTAAAGGTTGGTTATAAATGCGAAAAAGAAATAGCGGAATCAAAGAAATCAATTGAGGTCGTACATGACAGTCTGTAAGGTACGACCAAAACAAATTTCGTTTTGGCAAGCTAAAGTCATAGGATTTCACTTATTAATTTGCCATTCTTAAACAGTAAAGAAGATTTTTACACAGGCACAATCTATGCTGGTTAAAGGAATCCCGATGCGATAGGTGTGACAACAAAGTTGAGCTCCAAGACCTGGAAATGCAGACTCTAAAATTGTCACTAAGAAATACAACAGATTACGGCAAATTTTTAAGGATTAAGAAGGCTCAGGCATTGGTCTGGATGATTGTTGACCAGCGTCAGCAGCCGCACTTTTGGCGGCCTGAATGGATTGAAGCAGCAGGATCCTTGGAAATGATGTAAGTATCATACCTACTGCATGAATACAAAGATAATAACAGGAATATGTGTCTGCGGACCAAAGATATGCTTGCGTGCTGGCTCAATGCCACTTTGCTTTGCTATTTCGGAAAAAGATGAAAAGTGCTTTGTTCAATAGGAATTCAATTCAATAAAAACTGCAAACAGGCTGCCTGCCTCCCTCCCGTGCATCCCTCCCTCCCTGTGCCTGCCTCCCTCCCTGTGCCTGCCTTGCTTCCTCGCAGTGCCTGCCTCCCTCCCTGTGCCTGCCTTCCTCGCAGTGCCTGCCTCCCTCCCTGTGCCTGCCTCCCTCCCTGTGCCTGCCTTGCTTCCTCGCAGTGCCTCCCTCCCTCCTTGTGCCTCTCTCCCTCACAGTGCCTGCCTCCCTTCCTCCCTGTGCCTCCCTCCCTCCCTGTATGTGCCTGCCTCCCTCCCTGTGCTTCCCTCCCTCCTGATGCCTTCTGTGCCTTCCTCCCCTTCTCCCTGTCCCTACCTTCCTGCATGCCTGTTCTTCCAATACTTCATAGCAATAGGCATCTAAGCATGGTATAAGGCTTTTGAGTGGCTAAACCTTAGTGTTCTTGTTAAAAAACTGATGTTAAAATCCTGGAAAACCATACAAATCCATAAAATTTAATACATGAACTTTCCATAAACCACAGTTTTCCTTCCGTAAAGGTTTTCCATAAACCCGGTGGGCATATTACGGAATCATTTTACGGAAACTTATTTTCCGTAAAATGGGGTCATTTTACGGAAAAAATCCACCCCATTTTACGGAAAAATGACCCCCCGGTTTTCCCAGAGTGTATTATACCGGCTTTTCGTGAATTAAGTACATTAATAAAACAAGGCATAAATATATATGTCAATTATGAAAACGGTTTGTGAAATAATCTCTTTTATGGTTTGCTATAAATCCCAATTGATACATCATTTGATAACACACCAGCTCTATCTAGTTTCAGTAAGTTTTTCTCATCAATTTTTGGCTTGACCTTGGTCTTATAAGTGTCCTTGTTCAAAGGACCTGATGAGCTCTTTTGAACTTGTAAGCATTCCAAAAACAGGATTATTGCATGATGGCCATTTTTTTGCACTACTAATCATGTATCTGAAGGTGCTTGTGTTTTTGATATAATTTATATACTTGTACCCAGATTACGAGTATTTAAATTACACACCTTGTGCATCAAGGGAAAGCTTCAAATAATTCCTGGATATACCTAGCCTTTCAATTTTGCCCTAACATTAAATACCTTGATTGACAAATGTTGCCCCAGCTAGTACTGTATGTGCCATGTATTGTCTTGCTTGTGCCTAGCTATCTACACACATGAGCGCCTAAATGAATGCATACATGCCTGCTGCAGGTACAGGGCTCATATTAGGTTGACCATTTCACTGCAAGATGACGAAGGGAAATCAACTCGTGTACCCTTTGTGGCGGCGGTGATGCAGAAGGGCTCAGGGTTCAAGTACCATGTCAAGGCACCACATGAGATGTATCTGATTGGAATGGATGGAAGAAATGATTTTTCAGAGGCATCATTCATGATCTGGGGCAATCGCTCAGCTATTTCTCGCTTTGTCTCCATCTTCATTGTCCTCATTATGTGGATTCTGAGCATCATCATTTTCACCCAGACACTCTACATTGTGTGGTACAGAAAACTTGACAAGGTCATTGAAATGGCCAGCTTCACTGCCACAGTGCTGTTTGCACTGCCACAGCTCCGAAGCACACAGCCTGGTATTCCCACTGAGGCCAATTTGGTCATTGACATGACAGGGTTCATTTGGAACATGGCCATGGTCTCCATAGCATGCATCATCTACCTGTACATTTTCTACTCCACATTGGTTGAGGAAAATGGGAATGATAAAAAGCCAACCGAGTTGCCACAAATGGAGGAGCAACCACCAAGGGAGCAAACGCCACAAATGGAGGAGCAACTGCAAATAGAACCGACACAACAATTTGAGGAGGAACCACAAACAGCAGGACAGAAATTGCAAACGGAAGAGCAACCACAAATGGGGCACCAATAAGGACATGCCAAATAAGGACAACAAAAAATGTCCAGTTTGCCTGCTGCCTCATTCTGCATGCCACGATTGCTAGTACTGTAATAGTAAAGGTGCTGCAAATGCATATTGTGATGCTGACAGGGTGCTTCTTGCACCTGTTATTGTGGATCAATGTGTGTGCTGTGTTGTACTACGGCTTGATTATTGGTGATGTGTCGGTGGCACATGACCCTACAAGACGATCGATAATCAATCCATAATTGAATGCAATCTGGTCATTAAATATATCTGTATATGTTTACATCAATTTGCATTGATAAATCCGTGAGAATGGTGAGATGCACGTGATGCTACCCGCATAACTGTTATTGCGGCAACTGACGACAAGGGTGCAAGCAATACCTTGCAAAGGTGCCGTCACAAGTCATTAAAATTTTTATTTGGATGTCCTACTGGCACACATATGCACACAATCATGCCATGGCACAAACATTTCGGCGCATGTCAAGGCACATTGGTACACCCATATGGACCCACTAATAGTCAGTGTACAGATCTAGGTGGAATATCAGCTCCACACACAATCAGCATTAAAGCTCTTGAGTGTGCTGTGTGCTGTTTGTCCCCTCCTATGTGTTGTATTACGGTTGGCCTTACACCTATGCACTGGACCATGTGACCTGGTAAGGTGCCCAGCAACCAGTAATTACATGCATTGTGATATTGGCATTGAGTTCTATACTTCTGCATCAATCGCTGTAGCTCCTATGGGAGGAGAGGAGGCCTAGGCCGACAAAAAGGTGTGTCCGTCCGTCCGTGGGCATTAGGAAAGCTGTGTCAACCGTCACTCGAATGGTATCACCATCGCTCCTATGGAAGGAGCGTTGCCGTAGCTCCTATGGAAGGAGCGGAGGCCTAGGCCTTTGTCGGCCTAGGCCGACAAAAAAGTGTGTCCGTCGTCATAGTTCCGATGTTAGACGTGAACGATGATAGTCGTTCCATCGTCAGAACGGAGACCTTACACCGCGGCGACGTCCGTCGTCGTAGTTCCGACGTTAGATGTGAACGACGATAGTCGTTCCGTCGTCGGAACGGAGACCTTACGCCGCGTCGACGTCCGTCGTCGTAGTTCCGACGTTAGACGTGAACGACGATAGTCGTTCCGTCGTCGGAACGGAGACCTTACGCCGCGGTGACGTCCGTCCGTCCGTCCGTCCGTTCGGAAGTTTATGCAAAGTCGCGGTCTTTTGCCTGGCATTCTCGTGCTTTCGGAGCTCCATGCGCGGTTAAGACGTCGCCGAATAAAAGGCGAGGTCACCGTTCGAACCTTACAAGTCGCATGATGTTTAGTAAGACAAGACTGTTCGCATATAATAATAATAATATTTTTTTAACATAACATAATAGACGGACGGACTTATGTAATAATAATATGCTGAGTGCATGTGCAAGTCCGTCTGTTCGACTCTTTGTCTTGTGCGCAAGTACGCAAGGGCGCAACTACACAAGGGGGTAAAGTAGCCAATTGCGTGGCACAGAAACCACAGCGCTCGCCAGCCACGCTGAATACTTTTGATATGAGATGCGGCGCCGAATGAACAGTCCAGTTTCACGAAAGGCCGTGCACTTTCCGTTGCGCGCTGCCAACGTAATTGTATGGTGGCCTATACTGCGGCAGCAGCGCCGGCGGCCAAAACTGGGTTGTTTACAGACATCGGCTCATTACAGTAGGATTGCATCGAAATTCTACATATCGGATCTACTTCTATTCACATACGGTACTGCGGCTGAAGACGGTTCCCATCAGCTATGACGGACCGGACAAACGATTCACCCCAGCAGCCTGGGACTCGCAGTCGCGAGCGCCTGGGTACACTGGCTGGCGGCTTTCTTCCCAGAGGAATTGCTCCGTTAGGCATGGAGCTTGGCGTGGTTGCCGCCCCTGCCCGTGCAGCACCACAATCCGGGGCGCGTAGTCGCGAGCGTCTGGGCACACTGGCTGGCGGCTTTCATTTTAGAGGGGCAAATACGTTAAATACGCAGCAGGTCGGCGCGGATGCATCACGGATACGGCATGATCGTGTGGACCCGGAGCACAGGGCTGCGGAGCAGCAGCGTGACACGGCTGCACGAGCTGCAGCCCGCCAAGACCCGGGGTACAGGGCTGCAGAGCGGCAGCGTGACGCGACTGCACGAGCACAGGCCCGTGCTCAGCAGCATGCAGAACAGCCTCCGCAGGCCAGCCTGCTTGAGCGTTTGCGGGACCTCATGCGGTTTCCCTGCTTGCATGAGGGCCAGAGCCCTGCACTGCCTGATTTTCTGGAGGCAATTCCGGAAGGGCGCGTGCAGGATTTGCCCGATGGTCAACTCCTGGCTGAGCGGCAGGTGCCCTATCAAAAACACCTGCAGCTTGCTTCCAGCATGGCCGCCATGCTGTGTCGGCGCATGCCATCACGGGTGTGTGCCGTTTGCTCGGAGCAATGTTCAGAGGACCAGTCGGCGCTTCGTGCCTGGGCGGAGATCCCCAACGTCGACATCTTTTACGCTGACATCATGTGCACTACTGGCGCCGTGCCGTGTCATATGCGTACCCTGGCTTGGCGGCGCATGCCCTTCACTGCCCCAGGTGGTGCACCACCGCCACCAGATCCAGTTTTACAGGCACGGTATCGTATCAGCAAAGAAGACCGCGGCAGCGGTGCAAGCGCCAGTGCTGGCGCCGATCCCGCGGCATTCATGGACATGAATGCCGCAGCGGCTGACAGCGATGGTGGTGCTGAGGAGGCCAATCAACCAGATTCACAGGCGGCGGGTGCTGCTCAGGACGTGCCCCAAGTGCAGCTGCCCACGGAATTGCAGCCACATCCACCACGGGTACAGCCACGACCTTGTCTCGGGAATCCACGAAGTGTGGAAGTACCGTTCGGCATGCGCCTTGATGCAGACTTGCCAAACCGGACCATGTCCTGCGGCAATGATGCCCCCGACAGAATCATTATCTGCGCCTCCTGCGAGAAGGCGCTGACAGGTGGGCAATTCATCCAGCACGTTTAGATCTCCTGCACTTTCTTCACTGCTTTCTGATATTGAGGACGTTTATTCCATCGAGCCACCTACTTTGTATTAGACCATGCAGCTTGCTGCCTAACCGATTTCTGCCTGTCCCCGTTGTTATTGCAGCACGCCGGGTGCCTGAAGCAGCTCTGGCACGTCTCGAACGTCATCTGCCAATCACCTGGGCAACCCGCTGCCTACACCCACGTTTGTAGAGAGCCAGCTGTTGGGGCGGGGCCGCCTTATGCGGCAGCTGATGATTGTTCACATCACGGGCCGCCCCCCCGAGGTGTTCCCATGTGTTGTACCACGCGTCACTTTGCCTAAGCTCTGCTAGAGTTGCACCCACCATCGCTATGTCGCGCACGACACCACGGCACTGTCGTACGTGGACGCGCGGAGCGATACGGCACTGTCGTACATGGAATGGTACGGCACTGTCGTATGTGGACGCGCGGAGCGATACGGCACTGTCGTACATGGAATGGTACGGCACTGTCGTATGTGGACGCGCGGAGCGATACGGCACTGTCGTACACGGAGCGGTACGGCAGCACGGTACGACGGTACGGCACTATCGTATGGTACGGCAGCACGGTACGACGGTACGGCATTATTGTACGGTACGGTAGCACAGTACGGCGGTACGGCACTATCGTACATGGAATGGTACGGCACTGTCGTATGTGGACGCGCGGAGCGATACGGCACTGTCGTACATGGAATGGTACGGCACTGTCATATGTGGACACGCGGAGCGATACGGCACTATCGTACACGGGGCGGTACGGCACTGTCGTATTCGGATGCGTGGAGCACTACGACACTGATGACGTCACCCCTGTCGTACGTGGACGCTTGGTGTAGTACGGCAGCGGGCGCGACGCGATCGCACGCATGTCACGCAGCACGTCACACCGCACACGTTAGGCGCACTGGCTAAGGGCACAAGCAACCCGCAGATAGCATATCGCCTAATGCATTGTGCACAACGCTGCAAGCATACACTGCGTGACCGGTATCGCGAATAGTGTGCATGGTCCGGCGACTTGGTCGCGGACGATCTAAAATGCATGAGGCATCGCATATCAACGCGCACTAACAATAACACGTGCACCATGCATACGCGCGCGCTTGAGCATGATAATGCGAGCGTACCTTGAGGTCGCGAGGCAATGGCTCGAGCGATGCGGCGCGTCGAATGCAACACTACGCGCGATGGCGTAGTCGGCACCTTTACGCAAGTAAAGAATATTGCATTATTGCTATGACGGCTTATATAGCAATATCCGCACGCAGGATCACGGTAGTACACTTACTACTTGCAGATCTCTTGTACCGCGAGCCGTCGCTGCGAGTATATCTGCTATGCTCATTGACAGCCTAAGAGAGAAATACGTGTGCATTAATACGCAATCATAACGATTGGCGCTAAGACAAGCTAACCGCGCTTTGGTTGAGCTTGCACCTTTTATGTCGCTCATGGTCGTATTTCTTGGATAAGCCCGAGCACCGATTTGCATCGGTTAGATGATGATTGCCTCGGCTAGGCACTGATAGCCTATCACGTCATCTACGCCCGTCTTGGAATATACGTTGTAACTCCTTGCATCGAAGACATCCGCTGCCTCGATTGGTACGTTCTGATATAATCGAGCACGATGCACTAAGCCTGGTTCTCCGCAGAATCAATGGGCGGTTATGAGGAGTGATACAACAAATTTGGTAGCGAGACGTTAGGTTCGTTCACGGCCTGTTGTCTCACCCTGATCTCTTCCGTAAGTAGGTCACTCCCATGGCTGGGGTCGGCGTTGGCAATCTTAGTCCTTTGGATACGTTCGCGGAGGAGCTTGGCCGAGCTGTGATGGCCGCGGCCGCCTCTGGTCTGTAAGTGCCTTGCTGCTCTTGCATTGCCATTCGTTTTGCCTGTTCGAAGTACGTGCTTCTGAGCCGCAGGTGAATCGAATCGAGTCTCACTTGCTGCTGCATCGACTGATTCGAACCCGAGTCCGGATCAGTTGCGGGCGCTTATTGCGCGCACACGTGAAGTGCGAGACTCTTTGGACGAATACTTGCTGTATCTGCAGGGAGCGCTTTCCGTCGGTAGGCTTAAAAACCGTCTGATTGCCGCTCGACCGATACCTGTGTGAGAGTGCCTTTATCGCACGAGGTTGTGACCGGTCAGTCGCCGATTTACCATGGCATCTGGTAGCGGTGATGTAGGGTTAGTAGTGGGGGACGGTCGTGCCGATACGTCCGTCGTTCCTGAGACATCTCGGAGGGGCCCATACACGCATGTTGTTGACGGTGTCCGAGATCCCCCTGCGCTACTAGACCGACAGACTCCTATCCATCCGACTGTTCCTGTCACGGCAGCTGAAGCAGGCCCCGTTGGACGCGAGGAGCAGAGGGGTCCGTCTGCTGCACCGCCTCGTCAAGGTCGATCTGACAACGATGGAGAGGTGATAAAACTGTCGCTTCCTGTCCCGAAATTAGACATCCCGCATGATGCGAAACATAAGAATGCTGAGCGAAGCATCGCCGACACAACTCGTGCATACCTGCGTGATGTCCGTGTGTACTTGCAATTGATCCGTGGTGGTGATCGTGACCCGGTGAAATGTCTGTTCGTCGGTAACACCCTCGCGGGTGTGGCGAAGACATGGTACGATCAATGGACAATTGCAAGGCAGACATACACGTTTGAGTTGGCTCGTGCTTTGCTTGCACGCTTTGCTCCTGAGGTTCAACCGCTTAGTGCTGAGGCTTGCAGTACGTTAGCATCTGGCACATATCGCATGCGCCATGATGAAACAGTACCTGCGTACCAGTCGCGCTTCGAGGCCCTGATCACGCCCATCGGTTGTTGTACCACGCGTCATTTTGCCTAAGCTCTGTTAGAGTTGCACCCACCATCGCTATGTCGTATGTGGACGCGGGAGCGATACGGCAATGATGACGTCACTGTCGTATGTGGACGCGGGGAGCGATACGGCAATGATGACGTCACTATCGTATGTGGACACGGGGAGCGATACGGCAATGATGACGTCACTGTCGTACGTGGACGCGGGGAGCGATACGGCACTGATGACGTCACCCCTGTCGTACGTGGACGCTTGGAGTAGTACGGCAGCAGGCGCGACGCAATCGCACACATGCCACGCAGCACGTCACACCGCACACGTTAGGCGCACTGGCTAAGGGCACAAGCAACCCGCAAATAGCATATCGCCTAATGCATTGTGCACAACGCTGCAAGCATACATCGCGCGATCGGTATCGCGATAAGTGTGCATGATCCGGCGGCTTGGTCGCGGACAATCTAAAATGCATGAGGCATCGCATCTCAATGCGCACTAAGGATAACACGTGCACTATGCATACGCGCGCGCTCGAGCACGACAATGCGAGTGTACTCCGAGGTTGCGAGGCAATGGCTCGAGCGATGCGGCGCGTCGAATGCAACACTACGCGCGATGGCGTAGTCGGCACCTTCACGCGAGTAAAGAACATTGCACTATTGCTATGACGGCTTATATAGCAATATCCGCACGCGGGATCACGGTAGTACGTTTACTACTTACAGATCTCTTGTACCGCGAGCCGTCGCTGCGAGCATATCTGCTATGCTCATTGACGGCCTAAAGGAGAAATACGTGTACAGTAATACGCAATCATAACGATTGGCGCTAAGACAAGCTAACCGCGCTTTGGTTGAGCTTACACCTTATATATCGCTTAAGGTCGTAATTCTTGGATAAGCCCGAGCGCCGATTTGCATCGGTTAGATGATGATTGCCTCGGCTAGGCACTGATAGCCTATCACGTCATCTACGCCTGTCTTGGAATATACGTTGTAACTCCTTGCATCGAAGACTTCCGCTGCCTCGATTGGTACGTTCCGATATAATCAAGCATGATGCACTAAGCCTGGTTCTCCGCAGAATCAATGGGCGATTGGAAGGAGTGATACAACATCGGTAACCTGACGGAGGACGAACGCATCTTTTGATTTCAGCGTGGATTGTCTGAGGTCCTGGCGGCGCAATGTGCCACGGACTTGGCGGGAAAGGACTTTGGGTCCTATGAGGAACTGGTGCATTTTGCGCGCGGGGTCGAGAAACGTCTCTTAGCTGGCCAGCGTGCTACTAAACCTGTCCCTCGTGTTAATGCCATGCGAGTGCAGGATCCGACGTCTGACGCTGCTGCCATGGACCAGGCCAAAATGGAGCGTCGAACGCCAACGGTAGCAGTGACCACCGTTCGTACGGATCGCGGTCACGGCGTTCGCGGCGCCTCTGGATCGGGTAACCGCAAAGGGTCGACCGGCGCAGGTCAACGCGCGGATCCGGCCAAGGGCAAGAGGAAAGGGGGTTCGCCGTCTGCTGCGGCTGCGCACGAAGCTAAGAACGAGACGAAGCGACAACACACCAGCGACGGTTGGTTGGAAAAATGGGGTTGCACGCACTCCGAGCTTAAGCGTCGGAAGAGCATGAAGGTTTGCCTGAGATGCGCGTCTGCGGAACATCCTACGAAGGATTGCCCGATGCTACCGCCTTTGGCTCAGCGGCCGAAGTAGGGGATTGCCCAGGATGGTTCGGAGGGGACTCCACCTGGGAAGCCGGAACTAGAGGGTGGGCGGTTATCGTCAGTGCGGCAAGCCGTGAGGGCACCGTTGCCTTCGGTCCTTGAACAAATCGAGCGCGCGATTGGACGTCGATTGTCGCTCGACGGTCGCTCAGGACGCGTAGGTTTTGACTCGCTGTGTAATCTGTACGCACCGAGCAAGCCGCTGGCATCTATCGATATGTTAGGTCACACTGTCTTGTTCCTCCCCTCATCTCTGCGCGAGCTGTCAGTGCAGCTGACCTTCTATAGGAGATGTAGGCGTCAACATCCAGACACTGCCGCTTGCGTCCTTCTACCCGCTTATAGTCGGCGAAAAGCTTCGACGTTGCTAACGGGTATGCGGAAAGTCTGCCGGTTCGAGCCGGGCACTGTTTTGTATAACGGTGTTGATGTAGCAGGTGCACCTGTGCCACTGTCGGCCCAGGCCTACGCCGTTGACGTTTGGTACGAATCTCTTGCACCTCATTCTGAGGGTTCTGCCGAACGTTTCGAACCCGCCCTGAGCGTCTTGCTTTCGTCCGCAGAGTCGGTACCGGCAGACAATCGGGTCCCCTTGATTCAGGTCGATCTTGCTGGTCGCACCCTGAAGGCGCTCGTCGATACTGGCGCCAGTGACGACTTCATCTCATCGGCAGAGGTGAATGCATTGGGTCTGTGCCCACAGTCGTCGGAATGGTCGCAGGTTACCCTCGCGGATGGGGGTAAGCAACCCATATTGGGCAGGGTCACCCTTCGCCTGTGTGTAGGTCCTCTGCGTATTACGACCCAACCTTATGTGTTGCGTGAGCTGACTGATGCTGCGACATATATACTGGGGTCCTCAACATTACGGCAGTATGGGGCCGGCATTGACCTAGAGTCTGGAACCCTTCGCCTACGTAAGGGGACTCTGTCGTGCAAAGTACCCTTCGTGCCATTTGCAAGTGTTGAGCCAGAGGGGGGTAAGACTGAAGCGGAGCCTGTGGTTAACTACGCTGTGAAAGCCATGGGGCAGTGTGCTGAACCCAAGCCAGTCGGGCGTAAAGAGGCCATCCGGATGATCCGGAAGGGTGCCCACGGACTGCTTGTGAGGCCTAGGTTGCATTTGAATGCGACCACCACTCAGTCTTCTTTGGATCCTGAGGTTGAGGCCTTGCTCACAGGGTACGCAGACGTTTTTCGTGACGTGCCTGGGCTTCCTCCTTTGCGTCCCGTGGACCATACCATCCCGCTAATACCCGGCGCTCAGCCTGTTTCACGGCCTATGTACAGGTTAAGTCCTCTGGAGTTGGACGAGGTGAAGCGCCAGGTAACTGATCTGCTCGCAAAGGGTATGATTCGCCCCAGCACATCTCCGTACTCTGCGCCGATTCTGTTTGTCGGTAAGAAGGACGGGAGCTTGCGCATGTGCATCGATTACAGAGGTTTGAACGCGACGACGGTCAAAAACCGTTACCCATTGCCGCGCGTGGACGACCTGCTCGATAAGCTGAAGGGTTCGGCCTATTTCAGCTCGATCAACTTGCAACAGGGATACAATCAGATTCGCATCGCTGCGTCTGATGTGCCGAAAACTGCTTTTCGGACGCCCTTTGGTCACTTCGAGTACACGGTCTTGTCGTTCGGGTTGACTAACGCCCCCGCGACGTTTCAGGCGGTCATGGATCGCATGTTTAGACCGTATATCGACAGGTTCGTCGTGTGCTACTTGGACGACATCCTGGTCTACTCCAAAACGCGCGAGGAGCACCTGGAGCATCTTAAGCTTGTGCTTGAGGTGTTGAGGCGGGAGCAACTGTTTGCTAAGCGTGCCAAATGCTTTTGGGCGCAGCCTCAGGTGGAGTACTTGGGCCACACCGTATCGGCCACTGGCGTCAAGATGGACCCACGGAAGGTAGCTGTGGTTCGCGATTGGCCAGCGCCTCGGAGCCTTCAGGAGCTCTGTAGCTTCCTCGGCTTGACCAATTACTTCCGTAAGTTCATCAAGCAGTACTCTGTCCTTGCGGCCCCGCTCACTGATTTGACGCGCAAGGGAGCTTTCGATTCGCCTAGTGCCTGGACGCCCGAGTGCCAGCTGGCGTTCGAAGAGCTGAAACGTGTTGTTGCCGACGACGTTACCCTTGCATTCCCCGACTACTCGTTGCCGTTTCGTGTCGAAGTGTTTTCGGATGCTTCGTTGTATGGGAGCGGCGCTGTACTGTTGCAGGAAGGGCGACCAATCGCCTTCACGAGTAAGAAGTTTACGGGCGCAGAAACCCGTTACACCACGGGGGAACAGGAGCTGTTAGCGGTCTTGCACGCACTTAAGGAGTGGCGTTGTTACCTAGAGGGACGACCCTTCACCCTTAAGACTGACCACAAGCCCCTGACGTTTTTGCAAAGCGTCCCTACGTTGAACCGGCGTCAAGCGAGGTGGATGGAGTACCTCGCACGGTTTGACTGCACCTGGGAGCACGTTGCCGGCCGGATTAACATCGCCGACGCTCTCAGTCGACATCCGTCGCTACATGCTGCGATTTTGGCGGCACCTGTCGAACGTCCACAGACCCCGGACATGCCTCTGTCCTCGGACCTCGCGGTTCGCTTGAAGGCTGCCTATGCTGGCGACTCCTGGTTTGCTTCGCCTGGCAATGTCGAGCACCTACGCAAGCAGAATGGTCTTTGGCTATGGATGGAAGGATTGACGACCCAGATTGTCGTGCCCAACGACGATTCCCTCCGTCGCGATATCCTTGCCCGTTTCCATGAGGACCCGTTGGCAGGACACCCAGGTAGCACACGGCTGGTCGAGTTGGTGCGGCGCTCATTCTGGTGGTCTTGTCTGGCGAAAGATGCCGAGAACTTCGTGCAGACATGCAGTTTGTGCCAGCGCAACAAGGCTTTGTCCGGTAGGGGCCACGGGTTGCTGCAACCATTGCCTGTCCCTGACGCGCCTTGGGAAAGTGTTTCCATGGACTTCGTGGTCGCGCTGCCCAAAACTGAGGGGGAATACGACTCGGTGCTTGTCATGGTAGACCGTTTGACTAAGATGGTTCACCTTGCACCTACCACGTCAACCTGCACGGCTGAGCAGACTGCACGCCTGTTTTTCGATAACGTGGTTCGGTTGCACGGCGTCCCTAAGAACGTGGTCTCGGACCGTGGCGGTCAGTTCACGTCTAAGTTTTGGGAAGCGCTTTGCAAGCTTGTGGGCATGCGGGTTAACCTGAGCACGGCATACCACCCGCAGTCTGACGGCCAGACCGAACGCACAAATCGCACACTGGGGGATATGTTGCGCAACTTTGCTGGTCGCACGCCTCTCGTTTGGGATACTTACCTGACTGCGACAGAGTTTGCGATTAACAATGCTGTTAATCGGTCGACAGGTCAAAGGTGCTGCTCAGGACGTGCCCCAAGTGCAGCTGCCCACGGAATTGCAGCCACATCCACCACGGGTACAGCCACGACCTTGTCTCGGGAATCCACGAAGTGTGGAAGTACCGTTCGGCATGCGCCTTGATGCAGACTTGCCAAACCGGACCATGTCCTGCGGCAATGATGCCCCCGACAGAATCATTATCTGCGCCTCCTGCGAGAAGGCGCTGACAGGTGGGCAATTCATCCAGCACGTTTAGATCTCCTGCACTTTCTTCACTGCTTTCTGATATTGAGGACGTTTATTCCATCGAGCCACCTACTTTGTATTAGACCATGCAGCTTGCTGCCTAACCGATTTCTGCCTGTCCCCGTTGTTATTGCAGCACGCCGGGTGCCTGAAGCAGCTCTGGCACGTCTCGAACGTCATCTGCCAATCACCTGGGCAACCCGCTGCCTACACCCACGTTTGTAGAGAGCCAGCTGTTGGGGCGGGGCCGCCTTATGCGGCAGCTGATGATTGTTCACATCACGGGCCGCCCCCCCGAGGTGTTCCCATGTGTTGTACCACGCGTCACTTTGCCTAAGCTCTGCTAGAGTTGCACCCACCATCGCTATGTCGCGCACGACACCACGGCACTGTCGTATGTGGACGCGCGGAGCGATACGGCACTGTCGTACATGGAATGGTACGGCACTGTCGTATGTGGACGCGCGGAGCGATACGGCACTGTCGTACACGGAGCGGTACGGCAGCACGGTACGACGGTACGGCACTATCGTATGGTACGGCAGCACGGTACGATGGTACGGCATTATTGTACGGTACGGTAGCACAGTACGGCGGTACGGCACTATCGTACATGGAATGGTACGGCACTGTCGTACGGTACGGCAGCACAGTACGGCGGTACGGCACTATCGTACATGGATCGGTACGGCACTGTCGTATGTGGACACGCGGAGCGATACGGCACTATCGTACACGGGGCGGTACGGCACTGTCGTATGTGGATGCGTGGAGCGATACGACACTGATGACGTCATCCCTGTCGTACGTGGACGCTTGGTGTAGTACGGCAGCGGGCGCGACGCGATCGCACGCATGTCACGCAGCACGTCACACCGCACACGTTAGGCGCACTGGCTAAGGGCACAAGCAACCCGCAGATAGCATATCGCCTAATGCATTGTGCACAACGCTGCAAGCATACACTGCGTGACCGGTATCGCGAATAGTGTGCATGGTCCGGCGACTTGGTCGCGGACGATCTAAAATGCATGAGGCATCGCATATCAACGCGCACTAACAATAACACGTGCACCATGCATACGCGCGCGCTTGAGCATGATAATGCGAGCGTACCTTGAGGTCGCGAGGCAATGGCTCGAGCGATGCGGCGCGTCGAATGCAACACTACGCGCGATGGCGTAGTCGGCACCTTTACGCAAGTAAAGAACATTGCATTATTGCTATGACGGCTTATATAGCAATATCCGCACGCAGGATCACGGTAGTACACTTACTACTTGCAGATCTCTTGTACCGCGAGCCGTCGCTGCGAGTATATCTGCTATGCTCATTGACAGCCTAAGAGAGAAATACGTGTGCATTAATACGCAATCATAACGATTGGCGCTAAGACAAGCTAACCGCGCTTTGGTTGAGCTTGCACCTTTTATGTCGCTCATGGTCGTATTTCTTGGATAAGCCCGAGCACCGATTTGCATCGGTTAGATGATGATTGCCTCGGCTAGGCACTGATAGCCTATCACGTCATCTACGCCCGTCTTGGAATATACGTTGTAACTCCTTGCATCGAAGACATCCGCTGCCTCGATTGGTACGTTCTGATATAATCGAGCACGATGCACTAAGCCTGGTTCTCCGCAGAATCAATGGGCGGTTATGAGGAGTGATACAACAAATTTGGTAGCGAGACGTTAGGTTCGTTCACGGCCTGTTGTCTCACCCTGATCTCTTCCGTAAGTAGGTCACTCCCATGGCTGGGGTCGGCGTTGGCAATCTTAGTCCTTTGGATACGTTCGCGGAGGAGCTTGGCCGAGCTGTGATGGCCGCGGCCGCCTCTGGTCTGTAAGTGCCTTGCTGCTCTTGCATTGCCATTCGTTTTGCCTGTTCGAAGTACGTGCTTCTGAGCCGCAGGTGAATCGAATCGAGTCTCACTTGCTGCTGCATCGACTGATTCGAACCCGAGTCCGGATCAGTTGCGGGCGCTTATTGCGCGCACACGTGAAGTGCGAGACTCTTTGGACGAATACTTGCTGTATCTGCAGGGAGCGCTTTCCGTCGGTAGGCTTAAAAACCGTCTGATTGCCGCTCGACCGATACCTGTGTGAGAGTGCCTTTATCGCACGAGGTTGTGACCGGTCAGTCGCCGATTTACCATGGCATCTGGTAGCGGTGATGTAGGGTTAGTAGTGGGGGACGGTCGTGCCGATACGTCCGTCGTTCCTGAGACATCTCGGAGGGGCCCATACACGCATGTTGTTGACGGTGTCCGAGATCCCCCTGCGCTACTAGACCGACAGACTCCTATCCATCCGACTGTTCCTGTCACGGCAGCTGAAGCAGGCCCCGTTGGACGCGAGGAGCAGAGGGGTCCGTCTGCTGCACCGCCTCGTCAAGGTCGATCTGACAACGATGGAGAGGTGATAAAACTGTCGCTTCCTGTCCCGAAATTAGACATCCCGCATGATGCGAAACATAAGAATGCTGAGCGAAGCATCGCCGACACAACTCGTGCATACCTGCGTGATGTCCGTGTGTACTTGCAATTGATCCGTGGTGGTGATCGTGACCCGGTGAAATGTCTGTTCGTCGGTAACACCCTCGCGGGTGTGGCGAAGACATGGTACGATCAATGGACAATTGCAAGGCAGACATACACGTTTGAGTTGGCTCGTGCTTTGCTTGCACGCTTTGCTCCTGAGGTTCAACCGCTTAGTGCTGAGGCTTGCAGTACGTTAGCATCTGGCACATATCGCATGCGCCATGATGAAACAGTACCTGCGTACCAGTCGCGCTTCGAGGCCCTGATCACGCCCATCGGTTGTTGTACCACGCGTCATTTTGCCTAAGCTCTGTTAGAGTTGCACCCACCATCGCTATGTCGTATGTGGACGCGGGAGCGATACGGCAATGATGACGTCACTGTCGTATGTGGACGCGGGGAGCGATACGGCAATGATGACGTCACTATCGTATGTGGACACGGGGAGCGATACGGCAATGATGACGTCACTGTCGTACGTGGACGCGGGGAGCGATACGGCACTGATGACGTCACCCCTGTCGTACGTGGACGCTTGGAGTAGTACGGCAGCAGGCGCGACGCAATCGCACACATGCCACGCAGCACGTCACACCGCACACGTTAGGCGCACTGGCTAAGGGCACAAGCAACCCGCAAATAGCATATCGCCTAATGCATTGTGCACAACGCTGCAAGCATACATCGCGCGATCGGTATCGCGATAAGTGTGCATGATCCGGCGGCTTGGTCGCGGACAATCTAAAATGCATGAGGCATCGCATCTCAATGCGCACTAAGGATAACACGTGCACTATGCATACGCGCGCGCTCGAGCACGACAATGCGAGTGTACTCCGAGGTTGCGAGGCAATGGCTCGAGCGATGCGGCGCGTCGAATGCAACACTACGCGCGATGGCGTAGTCGGCACCTTCACGCGAGTAAAGAACATTGCACTATTGCTATGACGGCTTATATAGCAATATCCGCACGCGGGATCACGGTAGTACGTTTACTACTTACAGATCTCTTGTACCGCGAGCCGTCGCTGCGAGCATATCTGCTATGCTCATTGACGGCCTAAAGGAGAAATACGTGTACAGTAATACGCAATCATAACGATTGGCGCTAAGACAAGCTAACCGCGCTTTGGTTGAGCTTACACCTTATATATCGCTTAAGGTCGTAATTCTTGGATAAGCCCGAGCGCCGATTTGCATCGGTTAGATGATGATTGCCTCGGCTAGGCACTGATAGCCTATCACGTCATCTACGCCTGTCTTGGAATATACGTTGTAACTCCTTGCATCGAAGACTTCCGCTGCCTCGATTGGTACGTTCCGATATAATCAAGCATGATGCACTAAGCCTGGTTCTCCGCAGAATCAATGGGCGATTGGAAGGAGTGATACAACATCGGTAACCTGACGGAGGACGAACGCATCTTTTGATTTCAGCGTGGATTGTCTGAGGTCCTGGCGGCGCAATGTGCCACGGACTTGGCGGGAAAGGACTTTGGGTCCTATGAGGAACTGGTGCATTTTGCGCGCGGGGTCGAGAAACGTCTCTTAGCTGGCCAGCGTGCTACTAAACCTGTCCCTCGTGTTAATGCCATGCGAGTGCAGGATCCGACGTCTGACGCTGCTGCCATGGACCAGGCCGAAATGGAGCGTCGAACGCCAACGGTAGCAGTGACCACCGTTCGTACGGATCGCGGTCACGGCGTTCGCGGCGCCTCTGGATCGGGTAACCGCAAAGGGTCGACCGGCGCAGGTCAACGCGCGGATCCGGCCAAGGGCAAGAGGAAAGGGGGTTCGCCGTCTGCTGCGGCTGCGCACGAAGCTAAGAACGAGACGAAGCGACAACACACCAGCGACGGTTGGTTGGAAAAATGGGGTTGCACGCACTCCGAGCTTAAGCGTCAGAAGAGCATGAAGGTTTGCCTGAGATGCGCGTCTGCGGAACATCCTACGAAGGATTGCCCGATGCTACCGCCTTTGGCTCAGCGGCCGAAGTAGGGGATTGCCCAGGATGGTTCGGAGGGGACTCCACCTGGGAAGCCGGAACTAGAGGGTGGGCGGTTATCGTCAGTGCGGCAAGCCGTGAGGGCACCGTTGCCTTCGGTCCTTGAACAAATCGAGCGCGCGATTGGACGTCGATTGTCGCTCGACGGTCGCTCAGGACGCGTAGGTTTTGACTCGCTGTGTAATCTGTACGCACCGAGCAAGCCGCTGGCATCTATCGATATGTTAGGTCACACTGTCTTGTTCCTCCCCTCATCTCTGCGCGAGCTGTCAGTGCAGCTGACCTTCTATAGGAGATGTAGGCGTCAACATCCAGACACTGCCGCTTGCGTCCTTCTACCCGCTTATAGTCGGCGAAAAGCTTCGACGTTGCTAACGGGTATGCGGAAAGTCTGCCGGTTCGAGCCGGGCACTGTTTTGTATAACGGTGTTGATGTAGCAGGTGCACCTGTGCCACTGTCGGCCCAGGCCTACGCCGTTGACGTTTGGTACGAATCTCTTGCACCTCATTCTGAGGGTTCTGCCGAACGTTTCGAACCCGCCCTGAGCGTCTTGCTTTCGTCCGCAGAGTCGGTACCGGCAGACAATCGGGTCCCCTTGATTCAGGTCGATCTTGCTGGTCGCACCCTGAAGGCGCTCGTCGATACTGGCGCCAGTGACGACTTCATCTCATCGGCAGAGGTGAATGCATTGGGTCTGTGCCCACAGTCGTCGGAATGGTCGCAGGTTACCCTCGCGGATGGGGGTAAGCAACCCATATTGGGCAGGGTCACCCTTCGCCTGTGTGTAGGTCCTCTGCGTATTACGACCCAACCTTATGTGTTGCGTGAGCTGACTGATGCTGCGACATATATACTGGGGTCCTCAACATTACGGCAGTATGGGGCCGGCATTGACCTAGAGTCTGGAACCCTTCGCCTACGTAAGGGGACTCTGTCGTGCAAAGTACCCTTCGTGCCATTTGCAAGTGTTGAGCCAGAGGGGGGTAAGACTGAAGCGGAGCCTGTGGTTAACTACGCTGTGAAAGCCATGGGGCAGCGTGCTGAACCCAAGCCAGTCGGGCGTAAAGAGGCCATCCGGATGATCCGGAAGGGTGCCCACGGACTGCTTGTGAGGCCTAGGTTGCATTTGAATGCGACCACCACTCAGTCTTCTTTGGATCCTGAGGTTGAGGCCTTGCTCACAGGGTACGCAGACGTTTTTCGTGACGTGCCTGGGCTTCCTCCTTTGCGTCCCGTGGACCATACCATCCCGCTAATACCCGGCGCTCAGCCTGTTTCACGGCCTATGTACAGGTTAAGTCCTCTGGAGTTGGACGAGGTGAAGCGCCAGGTAACTGATCTGCTCGCAAAGGGTATGATTCGCCCCAGCACATCTCCGTACTCTGCGCCGATTCTGTTTGTCGGTAAGAAGGACGGGAGCTTGCGCATGTGCATCGATTACAGAGGTTTGAACGCGACGACGGTCAAAAACCGTTACCCATTGCCGCGCGTGGACGACCTGCTCGATAAGCTGAAGGGTTCGGCCTATTTCAGCTCGATCAACTTGCAACAGGGATACAATCAGATTCGCATCGCTGCGTCTGATGTGCCGAAAACTGCTTTTCGGACGCCCTTTGGTCACTTCGAGTACACGGTCTTGTCGTTCGGGTTGACTAACGCCCCCGCGACGTTTCAGGCGGTCATGGATCGCATGTTTAGACCGTATATCGACAGGTTCGTCGTGTGCTACTTGGACGACATCCTGGTCTACTCCAAAACGCGCGAGGAGCACCTGGAGCATCTTAAGCTTGTGCTTGAGGTGTTGAGGCGGGAGCAACTGTTTGCTAAGCGTGCCAAATGCTTTTGGGCGCAGCCTCAGGTGGAGTACTTGGGCCACACCGTATCGGCCACTGGCGTCAAGATGGACCCACGGAAGGTAGCTGTGGTTCGCGATTGGCCAGCGCCTCGGAGCCTTCAGGAGCTCTGTAGCTTCCTCGGCTTGACCAATTACTTCCGTAAGTTCATCAAGCAGTACTCTGTCCTTGCGGCCCCGCTCACTGATTTGACGCGCAAGGGAGCTTTCGATTCGCCTAGTGCCTGGACGCCCGAGTGCCAGCTGGCGTTCGAAGAGCTGAAACGTGTTGTTGCCGACGACGTTACCCTTGCATTCCCCGACTACTCGTTGCCGTTTCGTGTCGAAGTGTTTTCGGATGCTTCGTTGTATGGGAGCGGCGCTGTACTGTTGCAGGAAGGGCGACCAATCGCCTTCACGAGTAAGAAGTTTACGGGCGCAGAAACCCGTTACACCACGGGGGAACAGGAGCTGTTAGCGGTCTTGCACGCACTTAAGGAGTGGCGTTGTTACCTAGAGGGACGACCCTTCACCCTTAAGACTGACCACAAGCCCCTGACGTTTTTGCAAAGCGTCCCTACGTTGAACCGGCGTCAAGCGAGGTGGATGGAGTACCTCGCACGGTTTGACTGCACCTGGGAGCACGTTGCCGGCCGGATTAACATCGCCGACGCTCTCAGTCGACATCCGTCGCTACATGCTGCGATTTTGGCGGCGCCTGTCGAACGTCCACAGACCCCGGACATGCCTCTGTCCTCGGACCTCGCGGTTCGCTTGAAGGCTGCCTATGCTGGCGACTCCTGGTTTGCTTCGCCTGGCAATGTCGAGCACCTACGCAAGCAGAATGGTCTTTGGCTATGGATGGAAGGATTGACGACCCAGATTGTCGTGCCCAACGACGATTCCCTCCGTCGCGATATCCTTGCCCGTTTCCATGAGGACCCGTTGGCAGGACACCCAGGTAGCACACGGCTGGTCGAGTTGGTGCGGCGCTCATTCTGGTGGTCTTGTCTGGCGAAAGATGCCGAGAACTTCGTGCAGACATGCAGTTTGTGCCAGCGCAACAAGGCTTTGTCCGGTAGGGGCCACGGGTTGCTGCAACCATTGCCTGTCCCTGACGCGCCTTGGGAAAGTGTTTCCATGGACTTCGTGGTCGCGCTGCCCAAAGCTGAGGGGGAATACGACTCGGTGCTTGTCATGGTAGACCGTTTGACTAAGATGGTTCACCTTGCACCTACCACGTCAACCTGCACGGCTGAGCAGACTGCACGCCTGTTTTTCGATAACGTGGTTCGGTTGCACGGCGTCCCTAAGAACGTGGTCTCGGACCGTGGCGGTCAGTTCACGTCTAAGTTTTGGGAAGCGCTTTGCAAGCTTGTGGGCATGCGGGTTAACCTGAGCACGGCATACCACCCGCAGTCTGACGGCCAGACCGAACGCACAAATCGCACACTGGGGGATATGTTGCGCAACTTTGCTGGTCGCACGCCTCTCGTTTGGGATACTTACCTGACTGCGACAGAGTTTGCGATTAACAATGCTGTTAATCGGTCGACAGGTCAAAGGTGCTGCTCAGGACGTGCCCCAAGTGCAGCTGCCCACGGAATTGCAGCCACATCCACCACGGGTACAGCCACGACCTTGTCTCGGGAATCCACGAAGTGTGGAAGTACCGTTCGGCATGCGCCTTGATGCAGACTTGCCAAACCGGACCATGTCCTGCGGCAATGATGCCCCCGACAGAATCATTATCTGCACCTCCTGCGAGAAGGCGCTGACAGGTGGGCAATTCATCCAGCACGTTTAGATCTCCTGCACTTTCTTCACTGCTTTCTGATATTGAGGACGTTTATTCCATCGAGCCACCTACTTTGTATTAGACCATGCAGCTTGCTGCCTAACCGATTTCTGCCTGTCCCCGTTGTTATTGCAGCACGCCGGGTGCCTGAAGCAGCTCTGGCACGTCTCGAACGTCATCTGCCAATCACCTGGGCAACCCGCTGCCTACACCCACGTTTGTAGAGAGCCAGCTGTTGGGGCGGGGCCGCCTTATGCGGCAGCTGATGATTGTTCACATCACGGGCCGCCCCCCCGAGGTGTTCCCATGTGTTGTACCACGCGTCACTTTGCCTAAGCTCTGCTAGAGTTGCACCCACCATCGCTATGTCGCGCACGACACCACGGCACTGTCGTACGTGGACGCGCGGAGCGATACGGCACTGTCGTACATGGAATGGTACGGCACTGTCGTATGTGGACGCGCGGAGCGATACGGCACTGTCGTACATGGAATGGTACGGCACTGTCGTATGTGGACGCGCGGAGCGATACGGCACTGTCGTACACGGAGCGGTACGGCAGCACGGTACAACGGTACGGCACTATCGTATGGTACGGCAGCACGGTACGACGGTACGGCATTATTGTATGGTACGGTAGCACAGTACGGCGGTACGGCACTATCGTACATGGAATGGTACGGCACTGTCGTACGGTACGGCAGCACAGTACGGCGGTACGGCACTATCGTACATGGATCGGTACGGCACTAGGGTTTTAGGGTTTTAGGGTTTTAGGGTTTTAGGGTTTTTCCACGGCACTGTCGTACGTGGACGCGCGGAGCGATACGGCACTGTCGTACATGGAATGGTACGGCACTGTCATATGTGGACACGCGGAGCGATACGGCACTATCGTACACGGGGCGGTACGGCACTGTCGTATTCGGATGCGTGGAGCACTACGACACTGATGACGTCACCCCTGTCGTACGTGGACGCTTGGTGTAGTACGGCAGCGGGCGCGACGCGATCGCACGCATGTCACGCAGCACGTCACACCGCACACGTTAGGCGCACTGGCTAAGGGCACAAGCAACCCGCAGATAGCATATCGCCTAATGCATTGTGCACAACGCTGCAAGCATACACTGCGTGACCGGTATCGCGAATAGTGTGCATGGTCCGGCGACTTGGTCGCGGACGATCTAAAATGCATGAGGCATCGCATATCAACGCGCACTAACAATAACACGTGCACCATGCATACGCGCGCGCTTGAGCATGATAATGCGAGCGTACCTTGAGGTCGCGAGGCAATGGCTCGAGCGATGCGGCGCGTCGAATGCAACACTACGCGCGATGGCGTAGTCGGCACCTTTACGCAAGTAAAGAACATTGCATTATTGCTATGACGGCTTATATAGCAATATCCGCACGCAGGATCACGGTAGTACACTTACTACTTGCAGATCTCTTGTACCGCGAGCCGTCGCTGCGAGTATATCTGCTATGCTCATTGACAGCCTAAGAGAGAAATACGTGTGCATTAATACGCAATCATAACGATTGGCGCTAAGACAAGCTAACCGCGCTTTGGTTGAGCTTGCACCTTTTATGTCGCTCATGGTCGTATTTCTTGGATAAGCCCGAGCACCGATTTGCATCGGTTAGATGATGATTGCCTCGGCTAGGCACTGATAGCCTATCACGTCATCTACGCCCGTCTTGGAATATACGTTGTAACTCCTTGCATCGAAGACATCCGCTGCCTCGATTGGTACGTTCTGATATAATCGAGCACGATGCACTAAGCCTGGTTCTCCGCAGAATCAATGGGCGGTTATGAGGAGTGATACAACAAATTTGGTAGCGAGACGTTAGGTTCGTTCACGGCCTGTTGTCTCACCCTGATCTCTTCCGTAAGTAGGTCACTCCCATGGCTGGGGTCGGCGTTGGCAATCTTAGTCCTTTGGATACGTTCGCGGAGGAGCTTGGCCGAGCTGTGATGGCCGCGGCCGCCTCTGGTCTGTAATTGCCTTGCTGCTCTTGCATTGCCATTCGTTTTGCCTGTTCGAAGTACGTGCTTCTGAGCCGCAGGTGAATCGAATCGAGTCTCACTTGCTGCTGCATCGACTGATTCGAACCCGAGTCCGGATCAGTTGCGGGCGCTTATTGCGCGCACACGTGAAGTGCGAGACTCTTTGGACGAATACTTGCTGTATCTGCAGGGAGCGCTTTCCGTCGGTAGGCTTAAAAACCGTCTGATTGCCGCTCGACCGATACCTGTGTGAGAGTGCCTTTATCGCACGAGGTTGTGACCGGTCAGTCGCCGATTTACCATGGCATCTGGTAGCGGTGATGTAGGGTTAGTAGTGGGGGACGGTCGTGCCGATACGTCCGTCGTTCCTGAGACATCTCGGAGGGGCCCATACACGCATGTTGTTGACGGTGTCCGAGATCCCCCTGCGCTACTAGACCGACAGACTCCTATCCATCCGACTGTTCCTGTCACGGCAGCTGAAGCAGGCCCCGTTGGACGCGAGGAGCAGAGGGGTCCGTCTGCTGCACCGCCTCGTCAAGGTCGATCTGACAACGATGGAGAGGTGATAAAACTGTCGCTTCCTGTCCCGAAATTAGACATCCCGCATGATGCGAAACATAAGAATGCTGAGCGAAGCATCGCCGACACAACTCGTGCATACCTGCGTGATGTCCGTGTGTACTTGCAATTGATCCGTGGTGGTGATCGTGACCCGGTGAAATGTCTGTTCGTCGGTAACACCCTCGCGGGTGTGGCGAAGACATGGTACGATCAATGGACAATTGCAAGGCAGACATACACGTTTGAGTTGGCTCGTGCTTTGCTTGCACGCTTTGCTCCTGAGGTTCAACCGCTTAGTGCTGAGGCTTGCAGTACGTAAGCATCTGGCACATATCGCATGCGCCATGATGAAACAGTACCTGCGTACCAGTCGCGCTTCGAGGCCCTGATCACGCCCATCGGTTGTTGTACCACGCGTCATTTTGCCTAAGCTCTGTTAGAGTTGCACCCACCATCGCTATGTCGTATGTGGACGCGGGAGCGATACGGCAATGATGACGTCACTGTCGTATGTGGACGCGGGGAGCGATACGGCAATGATGACGTCACTATCGTATGTGGACACGGGGAGCGATACGGCAATGATGACGTCACTGTCGTACGTGGACGCGGGGAGCGATACGGCACTGATGACGTCACCCCTGTCGTACGTGGACGCTTGGAGTAGTACGGCAGCAGGCGCGACGCGATCGCACACATGCCACGCAGCACGTCACACCGCACACGTTAGGCGCACTGGCTAAGGGCACAAGCAACCCGCAAATAGCATATCGCCTAATGCATTGTGCACAACGCTGCAAGCATACATCGCGCGATCGGTATCGCGATAAGTGTGCATGATCCGGCGGCTTGGTCGCGGACAATCTAAAATGCATGAGGCATCGCATCTCAATGCGCACTAAGGATAACACGTGCACTATGCATACGCGCGCGCTCGAGCACGACAATGCGAGTGTACTCCGAGGTTGCGAGGCAATGGCTCGAGCGATGCGGCGCGTCGAATGCAACACTACGCGCGATGGCGTAGTCGGCACCTTCACGCGAGTAAAGAACATTGCACTATTGCTATGACGGCTTATATAGCAATATCCGCACGCGGGATCACGGTAGTACGTTTACTACTTACAGATCTCTTGTACCGCGAGCCGTCGCTGCGAGCATATCTGCTATGCTCATTGACGGCCTAAAGGAGAAATACGTGTACAGTAATACGCAATCATAACGATTGGCGCTAAGACAAGCTAACCGCGCTTTGGTTGAGCTTACACCTTATATATCGCTTAAGGTCGTAATTCTTGGATAAGCCCGAGCGCCGATTTGCATCGGTTAGATGATGATTGCCTCGGCTAGGCACTGATAGCCTATCACGTCATCTACGCCTGTCTTGGAATATACGTTGTAACTCCTTGCATCGAAGACTTCCGCTGCCTCGATTGGTACGTTCCGATATAATCAAGCATGATGCACTAAGCCTGGTTCTCCGCAGAATCAATGGGCGATTGGAAGGAGTGATACAACATCGGTAACCTGACGGAGGACGAACGCATCTTTTGATTTCAGCGTGGATTGTCTGAGGTCCTGGCGGCGCAATGTGCCACGGACTTGGCGGGAAAGGACTTTGGGTCCTATGAGGAACTGGTGCATTTTGCGCGCGGGGTCGAGAAACGTCTCTTAGCTGGCCAGCGTGCTACTAAACCTGTCCCTCGTGTTAATGCCATGCGAGTGCAGGATCCGACGTCTGACGCTGCTGCCATGGACCAGGCCAAAATGGAGCGTCGAACGCCAACGGTAGCAGTGACCACCGTTCGTACGGATCGCGGTCACGGCGTTCGCGGCGCCTCTGGATCGGGTAACCGCAAAGGGTCGACCGGCGCAGGTCAACGCGCGGATCCGGCCAAGGGCAAGAGGAAAGGGGGTTCGCCGTCTGCTGCGGCTGCGCACGAAGCTAAGAACGAGACGAAGCGACAACACACCAGCGACGGTTGGTTGGAAAAATGGGGTTGCACGCACTCCGAGCTTAAGCGTCGGAAGAGCATGAAGGTTTGCCTGAGATGCGCGTCTGCGGAACATCCTACGAAGGATTGCCCGATGCTACCGCCTTTGGCTCAGCGGCCGAAGTAGGGGATTGCCCAGGATGGTTCGGAGGGGACTCCACCTGGGAAGCCGGAACTAGAGGGTGGGCGGTTATCGTCAGTGCGGCAAGCCGTGAGGGCACCGTTGCCTTCGGTCCTTGAACAAATCGAGCGCGCGATTGGACGTCGATTGTCGCTCGACGGTCGCTCAGGACGCGTAGGTTTTGACTCGCTGTGTAATCTGTACGCACCGAGCAAGCCGCTGGCATCTATCGATATGTTAGGTCACACTGTCTTGTTCCTCCCCTCATCTCTGCGCGAGCTGTCAGTGCAGCTGACCTTCTATAGGAGATGTAGGCGTCAACATCCAGACACTGCCGCTTGCGTCCTTCTACCCGCTTATAGTCGGCGAAAAGCTTCGACGTTGCTAACGGGTATGCGGAAAGTCTGCCGGTTCGAGCCGGGCACTGTTTTGTATAACGGTGTTGATGTAGCAGGTGCACCTGTGCCGCTGTCGGCCCAGGCCTACGCCGTTGACGTTTGGTACGAATCTCTTGCACCTCATTCTGAGGGTTCTGCCGAACGTTTCGAACCCGCCCTGAGCGTCTTGCTTTCGTCCGCAGAGTCGGTACCGGCAGACAATCGGGTCCCCTTGATTCAGGTCGATCTTGCTGGTCGCACCCTGAAGGCGCTCGTCGATACTGGCGCCAGTGACGACTTCATCTCATCGGCAGAGGTGAATGCATTGGGTCTGTGCCCACAGTCGTCGGAATGGTCGCAGGTTACCCTCGCGGATGGGGGTAAGCAACCCATATTGGGCAGGGTCACCCTTCGCCTGTGTGTAGGTCCTCTGCGTATTACGACCCAACCTTATGTGTTGCGTGAGCTGACTGATGCTGCGACATATATACTGGGGTCCTCAACATTACGGCAGTATGGGGCCGGCATTGACCTAGAGTCTGGAACCCTTCGCCTACGTAAGGGGACTCTGTCGTGCAAAGTACCCTTCGTGCCATTTGCAAGTGTTGAGCCAGAGGGGGGTAAGACTGAAGCGGAGCCTGTGGTTAACTACGCTGTGAAAGCCATGGGGCAGCGTGCTGAACCCAAGCCAGTCGGGCGTAAAGAGGCCATCCGGATGATCCGGAAGGGTGCCCACGGACTGCTTGTGAGGCCTAGGTTGCATTTGAATGCGACCACCACTCAGTCTTCTTTGGATCCTGAGGTTGAGGCCTTGCTCACAGGGTACGCAGACGTTTTTCGTGACGTGCCTGGGCTTCCTCCTTTGCGTCCCGTGGACCATACCATCCCGCTAATACCCGGCGCTCAGCCTGTTTCACGGCCTATGTACAGGTTAAGTCCTCTGGAGTTGGACGAGGTGAAGCGCCAGGTAACTGATCTGCTCGCAAAGGGTATGATTCGCCCCAGCACATCTCCGTACTCTGCGCTGATTCTGTTTGTCGGTAAGAAGGACGGGAGCTTGCGCATGTGCATCGATTACAGAGGTTTGAACGCGACGACGGTCAAAAACCGTTACCCATTGCCGCGCGTGGACGACCTGCTCGATAAGCTGAAGGGTTCGGCCTATTTCAGCTCGATCAACTTGCAACAGGGATACAATCAGATTCGCATCGCTGCGTCTGATGTGCCGAAAACTGCTTTTCGGACGCCCTTTGGTCACTTCGAGTACACGGTCTTGTCGTTCGGGTTGACTAACGCCCCCGCGACGTTTCAGGCGGTCATGGATCGCATGTTTAGACCGTATATCGACAGGTTCGTCGTGTGCTACTTGGACGACATCCTGGTCTACTCCAAAACGCGCGAGGAGCACCTGGAGCATCTTAAGCTTGTGCTTGAGGTGTTGAGGCGGGAGCAACTGTTTGCTAAGCGTGCCAAATGCTTTTGGGCGCAGCCTCAGGTGGAGTACTTGGGCCACATCGTATCGGCCACTGGCGTCAAGATGGACCCACGGAAGGTAGCTGTGGTTCGCGATTGGCCAGCGCCTCGGAGCCTTCAGGAGCTCTGTAGCTTCCTCGGCTTGACCAATTACTTCCGTAAGTTCATCAAGCAGTACTCTGTCCTTGCGGCCCCGCTCACTGATTTGACGCGCAAGGGAGCTTTCGATTCGCCTAGTGCCTGGACGCCCGAGTGCCAGCTGGCGTTCGAAGAGCTGAAACGTGTTGTTGCCGACGACGTTACCCTTGCATTCCCCGACTACTCGTTGCCGTTTCGTGTCGAAGTGTTTTCGGATGCTTCGTTGTATGGGAGCGGCGCTGTACTGTTGCAGGAAGGGCGACCAATCGCCTTCACGAGTAAGAAGTTTACGGGCGCAGAAACCCGTTACACCACGGGGGAACAGGAGCTGTTAGCGGTCTTGCACGCACTTAAGGAGTGGCGTTGTTACCTAGAGGGACGACCCTTCACCCTTAAGACTGACCACAAGCCCCTGACGTTTTTGCAAAGCGTCCCTACGTTGAACCGGCGTCAAGCGAGGTGGATGGAGTACCTCGCACGGTTTGACTGCACCTGGGAGCACGTTGCCGGCCGGATTAACATCGCCGACGCTCTCAGTCGACATCCGTCGCTACATGCTGCGATTTTGGCGGCGCCTGTCGAACGTCCACAGACCCCGGACATGCCTCTGTCCTCGGACCTCGCGGTTCGCTTGAAGGCTGCCTATGCTGGCGACTCCTGGTTTGCTTCGCCTGGCAATGTCGAGCACCTACGCAAGCAGAATGGTCTTTGGCTATGGATGGAAGGATTGACGACCCAGATTGTCGTGCCCAACGACGATTCCCTCCGTCGCGATATCCTTGCCCGTTTCCATGAGGACCCGTTGGCAGGACACCCAGGTAGCACACGGCTGGTCGAGTTGGTGCGGCGCTCATTCTGGTGGTCTTGTCTGGCGAAAGATGCCGAGAACTTCGTGCAGACATGCAGTTTGTGCCAGCGCAACAAGGCTTTGTCCGGTAGGGGCCACGGGTTGCTGCAACCATTGCCTGTCCCTGACGCGCCTTGGGAAAGTGTTTCCATGGACTTCGTGGTCGCGCTGCCCAAAACTGAGGGGGAATACGACTCGGTGCTTGTCATGGTAGACCGTTTGACTAAGATGGTTCACCTTGCACCTACCACGTCAACCTGCACGGCTGAGCAGACTGCACGCCTGTTTTTCGATAACGTGGTTCGGTTGCACGGCGTCCCTAAGAACGTGGTCTCGGACCGTGGCGGTCAGTTCACGTCTAAGTTTTGGGAAGCGCTTTGCAAGCTTGTGGGCATGCGGGTTAACCTGAGCACGGCATACCACCCGCAGTCTGACGGCCAGACCGAACGCACAAATCGCACACTGGGGGATATGTTGCGCAACTTTGCTGGTCGCACGCCTCTCGTTTGGGATACTTACCTGACTGCGACAGAGTTTGCGATTAACAATGCTGTTAATCGGTCGACAGGTCAAAGCCCGTTCTTCCTGACTTATGGGTTTCACCCGGCGCTACCTGTGTGGCGTGAGCTGGAGGTGTATGTCCCTGCGGCTAAGACCTTTGCCAAGACGTTCTTATCCCGAATGACAGACGCGAAGTCGTGTTTGGACGCGGCACAGCAACGAGCAACGGAGTACTACAACAAGTCCAAGCGGGACGTGGTCTTTTCGGAAGGACAGATGGTTCTGCTAAGCACTAAGAACCTGCGTTCCTTTGCCAAAGGATCCCGTAAGCTTTTGCCCCGCTGGATTGGTCCATACCCGTTGTGCGCATGGTAGGGAACGCAGCTGTCGAGCTCGCGTTGCCCTCTAACATGAACATCCACCCTACGTTCCATGTGTCACTTGTTCGTCCGTATCGCGGCACGGAGCCCGCGCCTGTCATCACTGATACCCCTGCAGCAGTCGAACCAGGTCCTGAGACTTGGGTCGCAGGCAAGCAGAAGGTGTACGATGTGGAGCGCATTTTGGACTACCGCACTCGACGTGTGGGTAGACACCGGCGCAAGCGCACCGTGCACGAGTACCTGGTCAAGTGGACGGACTACTCAAGTGAGCACAACTCGTGGGAACCTGCACGTAACTTCTCCCCGGAAATGGCGCCCCTCCTCGAAGAGGCTATATTGCGTGCCACGCAATCTCAGTAGCTTTTGTCGCCTGAGCGGCAGCGAGGACGCTGCCTATGGGGGGGGAATAGTTGTTGTATCACGCGTCACTTTGCCTAAGCTCTGCTAGAGTTGCACCCACCATCGCTATGTCGTGCACGACACCACGGCACTGTCGTACGTGGACGCGCGGAGCGATACGGCACTGTCGTACATGGAATGGTACGGCACTGTCGTATGTGGACGCGCGGAGCGATACGGCACTATCGTACGGTACGGCACTATCGTACGGTACGGCAGCACAGTACGGCGGTACGGCACTATCGTACATGGATCGGTACGGCACTGTCGTATGTGGACACGCGGAGCGATACGGCACTATCGTACACGGGGCGGTACGGCACTGTCGTATGTGGATGCGTGGAGCGATACGACACTGATGACGTCATCCCTGTCGTACGTGGACGCTTGGCGTAGTACGGCAGCGGGCGCGACGCGATCGCACGCATGTCACGCAGCACGTCGCACCGCACACATTAGGCGCACTGGCTAAGGGCACAAGCAACCCGCAGATAGCATATCGCCTAATGCATTGTGCACAACGCTGCAAGCATACACTGCGTGACCGGTATCGTGAATAGTGCGCATGGTCCGGCGACTTGGTCGCGGACGATCTAAAATGCATGAGGCATCGCATATCAACGCGCACTAAGGATAACACGTGCACCATGCATACGCGCGCGCTTGAGCATGATAATGCGAGCGTACCTTGAGGTCGCGAGGCAATGGCTCGAGTGATGCGGCGCGTCGAATGCAACACTACGCGCGATGGCGTAGTCGGCACCTTTACGCAAGTAAAGAACATTGCATTATTGCTATGACGGCTTATATAGCAATATCCGCACGCGGGATCACGGTAGTACACTTACTACTTGCAGATCTCTTGTACCGCGAGCCGTCGCTGCGAGTATATCTGCTATGCTCATTGACGGCCTAAAGGAGAAATACGTGTACAGTAATATGCAATCATAACGATTGGCGCTAAGACAAGCTAACCGCGCTTTGGTTGAGCTTACACCTTTTATGTCGCTCATGGTCGTATTTCTTGGATAAGCCCGAGCACCGATTTGCATCGGTTAGATGATGATTGCCTCGGCTAGGCACTGATAGCCTATCACGTCATCTACGCCCGTCTTGGAATATACGTTGTAACTCCTTGCATCGAAGACTTCCGCTGCCTCGATTGGTACGTTCTGATATAATCGAGCACGATGCACTAAGCCTGGTTCTCCGCAGAATCAATGGGCGGTTATGAGGAGTGATACAACACCATGTGCCATTCAGTTGCACAGTATCGCAGTCGTCAACCCCGACCCCAACATGCTGCGCGGCCAGTTGGCCGCACGCATTGCGGATTTGACAGGCACAACAGCTCCAGCGACTCAGATGACGACCCAGACACCGCATGAGGCCGCCTCGAACCCGACCCTGACACGCAGCCGCCGCAAGACAATCAGGTCGAACGGTATGAGTTCGTGCCAGGCCAAGGCGACCCGACGATGGGAATCAACCTGTCTGATGTTGCCCTGACGGACCTGTACGACCGCACCACGGTGGAGGGGCTGTATGCATACGGCGCAGCTCGGCGCTGCCGTACGCTTAATCTGCCCGACACGCTCGGTGCCAACACCAGCCCCTTCATCCGCAGTGTGCGCGCCGCTGACGTCCCGCTGCTGAGCGATTTCTGCCTGTCCCCGTTGTTATTGCAGCACGCCGGGTGCCTGAAGCAGCTCTGGCACGTCTCGATCCGGGTGACGTGCCATCGATCTGCCAATCACCTGGGCAACCCGCTGCCTACACCCACGTTTGTAGAGAGCCAGCTGTTGGGGCGGGGCCGCCTTATGCGGCAGCTGATGATTGTTCACCTCACGGGCCGCCCCCCCGAGGTGTTCCCATGTGCCATTCAGTTGCACAGTATTGCAGTCGTCAACCCCGACCCCAACATGCTGCGCGGTGTTGTACCACGTGTCGTTTTGCCTAAGCTCTGCTAGAGTTGCACCCACCATCGCTCTATCGCGCACGACACCACGTCACCCTGTCGTACGTGGATGCGCGGAGCGATACGGCAATGATGACGTCACTGTCGTACGTGGACGCGGGGAGCGATACGGCATTGATGATGTCACCCCTGTCGTACGTGGATACGCGGAGCGATACGGCATTGATGATGTCACCCCTGTCGTACGTGGACGCTTGGAGTAGTACGGCAGCGGGCGCGACGCGATCGCACGCATGTCACGCAGCACGTCGCACCGCACACGTTAGGCACACTGGCTAAGGGCACAAGCAACCCGCACATAGCATATCGCCTAACCCATTGTGCACAACGCTGCAAGCATGCATTGCGTGATCGGCATCGCGATAAGTGCGCATGGTCTGGCGGCTTGGTCGCGGACAATGTGAGAATCGCCACGCGAACATTGCGATTGACATTTATATAAGCTAACCGCGCTTTGGTTGAGCTTACACCTTAAATATCGCTTATGGTCGTATATCTTGGATAAGCCCGAGCACCGATTTGCATCGGTTAGATGATGATTGCCTCGGCTAGGCACTGATAGCCTATCACGTCATCTACGCCCGTCTTGGAATATACGTTGTAACTCCTTGCATCGAAGACTTCCGCTGCCTCGATTGGTACGTTCCGATATAATCGAGCATGATGCACTAAGCCTGGTTCTCCGCAGAATCAATGGGCGGTTATGAGGAGTGATACAACAAATTTGGTAGTGAGACGTAAGGTTCGTTCACGGCCTGTTGTCTCACCCTGATCTCTTCCGTAAGTAGGTCACTTCCATGGCTGGAGTCAGCGATGGCAGTCTTAGTCCTTTGGATACATTCGCGGAGGAGCTTGGCCGAGCTGTGATGGCCGCGGCCGCCTCTGGTCTGTAATTGCCTTGCTGCTCTTGCATTGCCATTCGTTTTGCCTGTTCGAAGTACGTGCTTCTGAGCCGCAGGTGAATCGAATCGAGTCTCACTCGCTGCTGCATCGACTGATTCGAATCCAAGTCCGGATCAGTTGCGGGCGCTTATTGCGCGCACGCGTGAAGTGCGAGACTCTTTGGACGGATACTTGCTGTATCTGCAGGGAGTGCTTTCCGTCGGTAGGCTTAAAAACCGTCTGATTGTCGCTCGACCGATACCTGTGTGAGAGTGCCTTTATCACACGAGGTTGTGACCGGTCAGTCGCCGATTTACCATGGCATCTGGTAGCGGTGATGTAGGGCTAGTAGTGGGGGACGGTCGTGCCGACACGTCCGTCGTTCCTGAGACATCTCGGAGGGGCCCATACACGCATGTTGTTGACGGTGTCCGAGATCCCCCTGCGCTACTAGACTGGGCTTCCTTTGCCAAAGGATCCCGTAAGCTTTTGCCCCGCTGGATTGGTCCATACCCGTTGTGCGCATGGTAGGGAACGCAGCTGTCGAGCTCGCGTTGCCCTCTAACATGAACATCCACCCTACGTTCCATGTGTCACTTGTTCGTCCGTATCGCGGCACGGAGCCCGCGCCTGTCATCACTGATACCCCTGCAGCAGTCGAACCAGGTCCTGAGACTTGGGTCGCAGGCAAGCAGAAGGTGTACGATGTGGAGCGCATTTTGGACTACCGCACTCGACGTGTGGGTAGACACCGGCGCAAGCGCACCGTGCACGAGTACCTGGTCAAGTGGACGGACTACTCAAGTGAGCACAACTCGTGGGAACCTGCACGTAACTTCTCCCCGGAAATGGCGCCCCTCCTCGAAGAGGCTATATTGCGTGCCACGCAATCTCAGTAGCTTTTGTCGCCTGAGCGGCAGCGAGGACGCTGCCTATGGGGGGGGAATAGTTGTTGTATCACGCGTCACTTTGCCTAAGCTCTGCTAGAGTTGCACCCACCATCGCTATGTCGCGCACGACACCACGGCACTGTCGTACGTGGACGCGCGGAGCGATACGGCACTGTCGTACATGGAATGGTACGGCACTGTCGTATGTGGACGCGCGGAGCGATATGGCACTATCGTACGGTACGGCAGCACAGTACGGCGGTACGGCACTGTCGTACATGGATCGGTACGGCACTGTCGTATGTGGACACGCGGAGCGATACGGCACTATCGTACACGGGGCGGTACGGCACTGTCGTATGTGGATGCGTGGAGCGATACGACACTGATGACGTCATCCCTGTCGTACGTGGACGCTTGGCGTAGTACGGCAGCGGGCGCGACGCGATCGCACGCATGTCACGCAGCACGTCGCACCGCACACATTAGGCGCACTGGCTAAGGGCACAAGCAACCCGCAGATAGCATATCGCCTAATGCATTGTGCACAACGCTGCAAGCATACACTGCGTGACCGGTATCATGAATAGTGCGCATGGTCCGGCGACTTGGGCGCGGACGATCTAAAATGCATGAGGCATCGCATATCAACGCGCACTAAGGATAACACGTGCACCATGCATACGCGCGCGCTTGAGCATGATAATGCGAGCGTACCTTGAGGTCGCGAGGCAATGGCTCGAGTGATGCGGCGCGTCGAATGCAACACTACGCGCGATGGCGTAGTCGGCACCTTTACGCAAGTAAAGAACATTGCATTATTGCTATGACGGCTTATATAGCAATATCCGCACGCGGGATCACGGTAGTACACTTACTACTTGCAGATCTCTTGTACCGCGAGCCGTCGCTGCGAGTATATCTGCTATGCTCATTGACGGCCTAAAGGAGAAATACGTGTACAGTAATACGCAATCATAACGATTGGCGCTAAGACAAGCTAACCGCGCTTTGGTTGAGCTTACACCTTTTATGTCGCTCATGGTCGTATTTCTTGGATAAGCCCGAGCACCGATTTGCATCGGTTAGATGATGATTGCCTCGGCTAGGCACTGATAGCCTATCACGTCATCTACGCCCGTCTTGGAATATACGTTGTAACTCCTTGCATCGAAGACTTCCGCTGCCTCGATTGGTACGTTCTGATATAATCGAGCACGATGCACTAAGCCTGGTTCTCCGCAGAATCAATGGGCGGTTATGAGGAGTGATACAACACCATGTGCCATTCAGTTGCACAGTATCGCAGTCGTCAACCCCGACCCCAACATGCTGCGCGGCCAGTTGGCCGCACGCATTGCGGATTTGACAGGCACAACAGCTCCAGCGACTCAGATGACGACCCAGACACCGCATGAGGCCGCCTCGAACCCAACCCTGACACGCAGCCGCCGCAAGACAATCAGGTCGAACGGTACGAGTTCGTGCCAGGCCAAGGCGACCCGACGATGGGAATCAACCTGTCTGATGTTGCCCTGACGGACCTGTACGACCGCACCACGGTGGAGGGGCTGTATGCATACGGCGCAGCTCGGCGCTGCCGTACGCTTAATCTGCCCGACACGCTCGGTGCCAACACCAGCCCCTTCATCCGCAGTGTGCGCGCCGCTGACGTCCCGCTGCTGAGCGATTTCTGCCTGTCCCCGTTGTTATTGCAGCACGCCGGGTGCCTGAAGCAGCTCTGGCACGTCTCGATCCGGGTGACGTGCCATCGATCTGCCAATCACCTGGGCAACCCGCTGCCTACACCCACGTTTGTAGAGAGCCAGCTGTTGGGGCGGGGCCGCCTTATGCGGCAGCTGATGATTGTTCACCTCACGGGCCGCCCCCCCGAGGTGTTCCCATGTGCCATTCAGTTGCACAGTATGGCAGTCGTCAACCCCGACCCCAACATGCTGCGCGGTGTTGTACCACGCGTCGTTTTGCCTAAGCTCTGCTAGAGTTGCACCCACCATCGCTCTATCGCGCACGACACCACGTCACCCTGTCGTACGTGGATGCGCGGAGCGATACGGCAATGATGACGTCACTGTCGTACGTGGACGCGGGGAGCGATACGGCAATGATGACGTCACTGTCGTACGTGGACGCGCGGAGCGATACGGCAATGATGACGTCACTGTCGTACGTGGACGCGGGGAGCGATACGGCAATGATGACGTCACTGTCGTACGTGGACGCGGGGAGCGATATGGCAATGATGACGTCACTGTCGTACGTGGACGCGGGGAGCGATACGGCAATGATGACGTCAGCTGTCGTACGTGGATACGCGGAGCGATACGGCATTGATGATGTCACCCCTGTCGTACGTGGACGCTTGGAGTAGTACGGCAGCGGGCGCGACGCGATCGCACGCATGTCACGCAGCACGTCGCACCGCACACGTTAGGCACACTGGCTAAGGGCACAAGCAACCCGCACATAGCATATCGCCTAACCCATTGTGCACAACGCTGCAAGCATGCATTGCGTGATCGGCATCGCGATAAGTGCGCATGGTCTGGCGGCTTGGTCGCGGACAATGTGAGAATCGCCACGCGAACATTGCGATTGACATTTATATAAGCTAACCGCGCTTTGGTTGAGCTTACACCTTAAATATCGCTTATGGTCGTATATCTTGGATAAGCCCAAGCACCGATTTGCATCGGTTAGATGATGATTGCCTCGGCTAGGCACTGATAGCCTATCACGTCATCTATGCCCGTCTTGGAATATACGTTGTAACTCCTTGCATCGAAGACTTCCGCTGCCTCGATTGGTACGTTCCGATATAATCGAGCATGATGCACTAAGCCTGGTTCTCCGCAGAATCAATGGGCGGTTATGAGGAGTGATACAACAAATTTGGTAGCGAGACGTAAGGTTCGTTCACGGCCTCTTGTCTCACCCTGATCTCTTCCGTAAGTAGGTCACTTCCATGGCTGGAGTCAGCGATGGCAGTCTTAGTCCTTTGGATACATTCACGGAGGAGCTTGGCCGAGCTGTGATGGCCGCGGCCGCCTCTGGTCTGTAATTGCCTTGCTGCTCTTGCATTGCCATTCGTTTTGCCTGTTCGAAGTACGTGCTTCTGAGCTGCAGGTGAATCGAATCGAGTCTCACTCGCTGCTGCATCGACTGATTCGAATCCAAGTCCGGATCAGTTGCGGGCGCTTATTGCGCGCACGCGCGAAGTGCGAGACTCTTTGGACGGATACTTGCTGTATCTGCAGGGAGTGCTTTCCGTCGGTAGGCTTAAAAACCGTCTGATTGTCGCTCGACCGATACCTGTGTGAGAGTGCCTTTATCACACGAGGTTGTGACCGGTCAGTCGCCGATTTACCATGGCATCTGGTAGCGGTGATGTAGGGCTAGTAGTGGGGGACGGTCGTGCCGACACGTCCATCGTTCCTGAGACATCTCGGAGGGGCCCATACACGCATGTTGTTGACGGTGTCCGAGATCCCCCTGCGCTACTAGACTGGGCTTCCTTTGCCAAAGGATCCCGTAAGCTTTTGCCCCGCTGGATTGGTCCATACCCATTGTGCGCATGGTAGGGAACGCAGCTGTCGAGCTCGCGTTGCCCTCTAACATGAACATCCACCCTACGTTCCATGTGTCACTTGTTCGTCCGTATCGCGGCACGGAGCCCGCGCCTGTCATCACTGATACCCCTGCAGCAGTCGAACCAGGTCCTGAGACTTGGGTCGCAGGCAAGCAGAAGGTGTACGATGTGGAGCGCATTTTGGACTACCGCACTCGACGTGTGGGTAGACACCGGCGCAAGCGCACCGTGCACGAGTACCTGGTCAAGTGGACGGACTACTCAAGTGAGCACAACTCGTGGGAACCTGCACGTAACTTCTCCCCGGAAATGGCGCCCCTCCTCGAAGAGGCTATATTGCGTGCCACGCAATCTCAGTAGCTTTTGTCGCCTGAGCGGCAGCGAGGACGCTGCCTATGGGGGGGGAATAGTTGTTGTATCACGCGTCACTTTGCCTAAGCTCTGCTAGAGTTGCACCCACCATCGCTATGTCGCGCACGACACCACAGCACTGTCGTACGTGGACGCGCGGAGCGATACGGCACTGTCGTACATGGAATGGTACGGCACTGTCGTATATGGACGCGCGGAGCGATACGGCACTATCGTACGGTACGGCAGCACAGTACGGCGGTACGGCACTGTCGTACATGGATCGGTACGGCACTGTCGTATGTGGACACGCGGAGCGATACGGCACTATCGTACACGGGGCGGTACGGCACTGTCGTATGTGGATGCGTGGAGCGATACGACACTGATGACGTCACCCCTGTCGTACGTGGATGCTTGGCGTAGTACGGCAGCGGGCGCGACGCGATCGCACGCATGTCACGCAGCACGTCGCACCGCACACATTAGGCGCACTGGCTAAGGGCACAAGCAACCCGCAGATAGCATATCGCCTAATGCATTGTGCACAACGCTGCAAGCATACACTGCGTGACCGGTATCGTGAATAGTGCGCATGGTCCGGCGACTTGGTCGCGGACGATCTAAAATGCATGAGGCATCGCATATCAACGCGCACTAACGATAACACGTGCACCATGCATACGCGCGCGCTTGAGCATGATAATGCGAGCGTACCTTGAGGTCGCGAGGCAATGGCTCGAGTGATGCGGCGCGTCGAATGCAACACTACGCGCGATGGCGTAGTCGGCACCTTTACGCAAGTAAAGAACATTGCATTATTGCTATGACGGCTTATATAGCAATATCCGCACGCGGGATCACGGTAGTACACTTACTACTTGCAGATCTCTTGTACCGCGAGCAGTCGCTGCGAGTATATCTGCTATGCTCATTGACGGCCTAAAGGAGAAATACGTGTACAGTAATACGCAATCATAACGATTGGCGCTAAGACAAGCTAACCGCGCTTTGGTTGAGCTTACACCTTTTATGTCGCTCATGGTCGTATTTCTTGGATAAGCCCGAGCACCGATTTGCATCGGTTAGATGATGATTGCCTCGGCTAGGCACTGATAGCCTATCACGTCATCTACGCCCGTCTTGGAATATACGTTGTAACTCCTCGCATCGAAGACTTCCGCTGCCTCGATTGGTACGTTCTGATATAATCGAGCATGATGCACTAAGCCTGGTTCTCCGCAGAATCAATGGGCGGTTATGAGGAGTGATACAACAAATTTGGTAGCGAGACGTAAGGTTCGTTCACGGCCTGTTGTCTCACCCTGATCTCTTCCGTAAGTAGGTCACTTCCATGGCTGGAGTCAGCGATGGCAGTCTTAGTCCTTTGGATACATTCGCGGAGGAGCTTGGCCGAGCTGTGATGGCCGCGGCCGCCTCTGGTCTGTAATTGCCTTGCTGCTCTTGCATTGCCATTCGTTTTGCCTGTTCGAAGTACGTGCTTCTGAGCTGCAGGTGAATCGAATCGAGTCTCACTCGCTGCTGCATCGACTGATTCGAATCCAAGTCCGGATCAGTTGCGGGCGCTTATTGCGCGCACGCGCGAAGTGCGAGACTCTTTGGACGGATACTTGCTGTATCTGCAGGGAGTGCTTTCCGTCGGTAGGCTTAAAAACCGTCTGATTGTCGCTCGACCGATACCTGTGTGAGAGTGCCTTTATCACACGAGGTTGTGACCGGTCAGTCGCCGATTTACCATGGCATCTGGTAGCGGTGATGTAGGGCTAGTAGTGGGGGACGGTCGTGCCGACACGTCCGTCGTTCCTGAGACATCTCGGAGGGGCCCATACACGCATGTTGTTGACGGTGTCCGAGATCCCCCTGCGCTACTAGACTGGGCTTCCTTTGCCAAAGGATCCCGTAAGCTTTTGCCCCGCTGGATTGGTCCATACCCATTGTGCGCATGGTAGGGAACGCAGCTGTCGAGCTCGCGTTGCCCTCTAACATGAACATCCACCCTACATTCCATGTGTCACTTGTTCGTCCGTATCGCGGCACGGAGCCCGCGCCTGTCATCACTGATACCCCTGCAGCAGTCGAACCAGGTCCTGAGACTTGGGTCGCAGGCAAGCAGAAGGTGTACGATGTGGAGCGCATTTTGGACTACCGCACTCGACGTGTGGGTAGACACCGGCGCAAGCGCACCGTGCACGAGTACCTGGTCAAGTGGACGGACTACTCAAGTGAGCACAACTCGTGGGAACCTGCACATAACTTCTCCCCGGAAATGGCGCCCCTCCTCGAAGAGGCTATATTGCGTGCCACGCAATCTCAGTAGCTTTTGTCGCCTGAGCGGCAGCGAGGACGCTGCCTATGGGGGGGGAATAGTTGTTGTATCACGCGTCACTTTGCCTAAGCTCTGCTAGAGTTGCACCCACCATCGCTATGTCGCGCACGACACCACGGCACTGTCGTACGTGGACGCGCGGAGCGATACGGCACTGTCGTACATGGAATGGTACGGCACTGTCGTATGTGGACGCGCGGAGCGATACGGCACTATCGTACGGTACGGCAGCACAGTACGGCGGTACGGCACTGTCGTACATGGATCGGTACGGCACTGTCGTATGTGGACACGCGGAGCGATACGGCACTATCGTACACGGGGCGGTACGGCACTGTCGTACGTGGATACGCGGAGCGATACGGCATTGATGATGTCACCCCTGTCGTACGTGGACGCTTGGAGTAGTACGGCAGCGGGCGCGACGCGATCGCACGCATGTCACGCAGCACGTCGCACCGCACACATTAGGCGCACTGGCTAAGGGCACAAGCAACCCGCACATAGCATATCGCCTAACCCATTGTGCACAACGCTGCAAGCATGCATTGCGTGATCGGCATCGCGATAAGTGCGCATGGTCTGGCGGCTTGGTCGCGGACAATGTGAGAATCGCCACGCGAACATTGCGATTGACATTTATATAAGCTAACCGCGCTTTGGTTGAGCTTACACCTTAAATATCGCTTATGGTCGTATATCTTGGATAAGCCCAAGCACCGATTTGCATCGGTTAGATGATGATTGCCTCGGCTAGGCACTGATAGCCTATCACGTCATCTATGCCCGTCTTGGAATATACGTTGTAACTCCTTGCATCGAAGACTTCCGCTGCCTCGATTGGTACGTTCCGATATAATCGAGCATGATGCACTAAGCCTGGTTCTCCGCAGAATCAATGGGCGGTTATGAGGAGTGATACAACAAATTTGGTAGCGAGACGTAAGGTTCGTTCACGGCCTGTTGTCTCACCCTGATCTCTTCCGTAAGTAGGTCACTTCCATGGCTGGAGTCAGCGATGGCAGTCTTAGTCCTTTGGATACATTCGCGGAGGAGCTTGGCCGAGCTGTGATGGCCGCGGCCGCCTCTGGTCTGTAATTGCCTTGCTGCTCTTGCATTGCCATTCGTTTTGCCTGTTCAAAGTACGTGCTTCTGAGCTGCAGGTGAATCGAATCGAGTCTCACTCGCTGCTGCATCGACTGATTCGAATCCAAGTCCGGATCAGTTGCGGGCGCTTATTGCGTGCACGCGCGAAGTGCGAGACTCTTTGGACGGATACTTGCTGTATCTGCAGGGAGTGCTTTCCGTCGGTAGGCTTAAAAACCGTCTGATTGTCGCTCGACCGATACCTGTGTGAGAGTGCCTTTATCACACGAGGTTGTGACCGGTCAGTCGCCGATTTACCATGGCATCTGGTAGCGGTGATGTAGGGCTAGTAGTGGGGGACGGTCGTGCCGACACGTCCGTCGTTCCTGAGACATCTCGGAGGGGCCCATACACGCATGTTGTTGACGGTGTCCGAGATCCCCCTGCGCTACTAGACTGGGCTTCCTTTGCCAAAGGATCCCGTAAGCTTTTGCCCCGCTGGATTGGTCCATACCCATTGTGCGCATGGTAGGGAACGCAGCTGTCGAGCTCGCGTTGCCCTCTAACATGAACATCCACCCTACGTTCCATGTGTCACTTGTTCGTCCGTATCGCGGCACGGAGCCCGCGCCTGTCATCACTGATACCCCTGCAGCAGTCGAACCAGGTCCTGAGACTTGGGTCGCAGGCAAGCAGAAGGTGTACGATGTGGAGCGCATTTTGGACTACCGCACTCGACGTGTGGGTAGACACCGGCGCAAGCGCACCGTGCACGAGTACCTGGTCAAGTGGACGGACTACTCAAGTGAGCACAACTCGTGGGAACCTGCACGTAACTTCTCCCCGGAAATGGCGCCCCTCCTCGAAGAGGCTATATTGCGTGCCACGCAATCTCAGTAGCTTTTGTCGCCTGAGCGGCAGCGAGGACGCTGCCTATGGGGGGGGAATAGTTGTTGTATCACGCGTCACTTTGCCTAAGCTCTGCTAGAGTTGCACCCACCATCGCTATGTCGCGCACGACACCACGGCACTGTCGTACGTGGACGCGCGGAGCGATACGGCACTGTCGTACATGGAATGGTACGGCACTGTCGTATGTGGACGCGCGGAGCGATACGGCACTATCGTACGGTACGGCAGCACAGTACGGCGGTACGGCACTGTCGTACATGGATCGGTACGGCACTGTCGTATGTGGACACGCGGAGCGATACGGCACTATCGTACACGGGGCGGTACGGCACTGTCGTATGTGGATGCGTGGAGCGATACGACACTGATGACGTCACCCCTGTCGTACGTGGATGCTTGGCGTAGTACGGCAGCGGGCGCGACGCGATCGCACGCATGTCACGCAGCACGTCGCACCGCACACATTAGGCGCACTGGCTAAGGGCACAAGCAACCCGCAGATAGCATATCGCCTAATGCATTGTGCACAACGCTGCAAGCATACACTGCGTGACCGGTATCGTGAATAGTGCGCATGGTCCGGCGACTTGGTCGCGGACGATCTAAAATGCATGAGGCATCGCATATCAACGCGCACTAACGATAACACGTGCACCATGCATACGCGCGCGCTTGAGCATGATAATGCGAGCGTACCTTGAGGTCGCGAGGCAATGGCTCGAGTGATGCGGCGCGTCGAATGCAACACTACGCGCGATGGCGTAGTCGGCACCTTTACGCAAGTAAAGAACATTGCATTATTGCTATGACGGCTTATATAGCAATATCCGCACGCGGGATCACGGTAGTACACTTACTACTTGCAGATCTCTTGTACCGCGAGCAGTCGCTGCGAGTATATCTGCTACGCTCATTGACGGCCTAAAGGAGAAATACGTGTACAGTAATACGCAATCATAACGATTGGCGCTAAGACAAGCTAACCGCGCTTTGGTTGAGCTTACACCTTTTATGTCGCTCATGGTCGTATTTCTTGGATAAGCCCGAGCACCGATTTGCATCGGTTAGATGATGATTGCCTCGGCTAGGCACTGATAGCCTATCACGTCATCTACGCCCGTCTTGGAATATACGTTGTAACTCCTCGCATCGAAGACTTCCGCTGCCTCGATTGGTACGTTCTGATATAATCGAGCACGATGCACTAAGCCTGGTTCTCCGCAGAATCAATGGGCGGTTATGAGGAGTGATACAACACCATGTGCCATTCAGTTGCACAGTATCGCAGTCGTCAACCCCGACCCCAACATGCTGCGCGGCCAGTTGGCCGCACGCATTGCGGATTTGACAGGCACAACAGCTCCAGCGACTCAGATGACGACCCAGACACCGCATGAGGCCGCCTCGAACCCAACCCTGACACGCAGCCGCCGCAAGACAATCAGGTCGAACGGTACGAGTTCGTGCCAGGCCAAGGTGACCCGACGATGGGAATCAACCTGTCTGATGTTGCCCTGACGGACCTGTACGACCGCACCACGGTGGAGGGGCTGTATGCATACGGCGCAGCTCGGCGCTGCCGTACGCTTAATCTGCCCGACACGCTCGGTGCCAACACCAGCCCCTTCATCCGCAGTGTGCGCGCCGCTGACGTCCCGCTGCTGAGCGATTTCTGCCTGTCCCCGTTGTTATTGCAGCACGCCGGGTGCCTGAAGCAGCTCTGGCACGTCTCGATCCGGGTGACGTGCCATCGATCTGCCAATCACCTGGGCAACCCGCTGCCTACACCCACGTTTGTAGAGAGCCAGCTGTTGGGGCGGGGCCGCCTTATGCGGCAGCTGATGATTGTTCACCTCACGGGCCGCCCCCCCGAGGTGTTCCCATGTGCCATTCAGTTGCACAGTATGGCAGTCGTCAACCCCGACCCCAACATGCTGCGCGGTGTTGTACCACGCGTCGTTTTGCCTAAGCTCTGCTAGAGTTGCACCCACCATCGCTCTATCGCGCACGACACCACGTCACCCTGTCGTACGTGGATGCGCGGAGCGATACGGCAATGATGACGTCACTGTCGTACGTGGACGCGGGGAGCGATACGGCAATGATGACGTCACTGTCGTACGTGGACGCGGGGAGCGATACGGCAATGATGACGTCACTGTCGTACGTGGACGCGGGGAGCGATACGGCAATGATGACGTCACTGTCGTACGTGGACGCGGGGAGCGATACGGCAATGATGACGTCACTGTCGTACGTGGACGCGGGGAGCGATACGGCAATGATGACGTCAGCTGTCGTACGTGGATACGCGGAGCGATACGGCATTGATGATGTCACCCCTGTCGTACGTGGACGCTTGGAGTAGTACGGCAGCGGGCGCGACGCGATCGCACGCATGTCACGCAGCACGTCGCACCGCACACGTTAGGCACACTGGCTAAGGGCACAAGCAACCCGCACATAGCATATCGCCTAACCCATTGTGCACAACGCTGCAAGCATGCATTGCGTGATCGGCATCGCGATAAGTGCGCATGGTCTGGCGGCTTGGTCGCGGACAATGTGAGAATCGCCACGCGAACATTGCGATTGACATTTATATAAGCTAACCGCGCTTTGGTTGAGCTTACACCTTAAATATCGCTTATGGTCGTATATCTTGGATAAGCCCAAGCACCGATTTGCATCGGTTAGATGATGATTGCCTCGGCTAGGCACTGATAGCCTATCACGTCATCTATGCCCGTCTTGGAATATACGTTGTAACTCCTTGCATCGAAGACTTCCGCTGCCTCGATTGGTACGTTCCGATATAATCGAGCATGATGCACTAAGCCTGGTTCTCCGCAGAATCAATGGGCGGTTATGAGGAGTGATACAACAAATTTGGTAGCGAGACGTAAGGTTCGTTCACGGCCTGTTGTCTCACCCTGATCTCTTCCGTAAGTAGGTCACTTCCATGGCTGGAGTCAGCGATGGCAGTCTTAGTCCTTTGGATACATTCGCGGAGGAGCTTGGCCGAGCTGTGATGGCCGCGGCCGCCTCTGGTCTGTAATTGCCTTGCTGCTCTTGCATTGCCATTCGTTTTGCCTGTTCGAAGTACGTGCTTCTGAGCTGCAGGTGAATCGAATCGAGTCTCACTCGCTGCTGCATCGACTGATTCGAATCCAAGTCCGGATCAGTTGCGGGCGCTTATTGCGCGCACGCGCGAAGTGCGAGACTCTTTGGACGGATACTTGCTGTATCTGCAGGGAGTGCTTTCCGTCGGTAGGCTTAAAAACCGTCTGATTGTCGCTCGACCGATACCTGTGTGAGAGTGCCTTTATCACACGAGGTTGTGACCGGTCAGTCGCCGATTTACCATGGCATCTGGTAGCGGTGATGTAGGGCTAGTAGTGGGGGACGGTCGTGCCGACACGTCCGTCGTTCCTGAGACATCTCGGAGGGGCCCATACACGCATGTTGTTGACGGTGTCCGAGATCCCCCTGCGCTACTAGACTGGGCTTCCTTTGCCAAAGGATCCCGTAAGCTTTTGCCCCGCTGGATTGGTCCATACCCATTGTGCGCATGGTAGGGAACGCAGCTGTCGAGCTCGCGTTGCCCTCTAACATGAACATCCACCCTACGTTCCATGTGTCACTTGTTCGTCCGTATCGCGGCACGGAGCCCGCGCCTGTCATCACTGATACCCCTGCAGCAGTCGAACCAGGTCCTGAGACTTGGGTCGCAGGCAAGCAGAAGGTGTACGATGTGGAGCGCATTTTGGACTACCGCACTCGACGTGTGGGTAGACACCGGCGCAAGCGCACCGTGCACGAGTACCTGGTCAAGTGGACGGACTACTCAAGTGAGCACAACTCGTGGGAACCTGCACGTAACTTCTCCCCGGAAATGGCGCCCCTCCTCGAAGAGGCTATATTGCGTGCCACGCAATCTCAGTAGCTTTTGTCGCCTGAGCGGCAGCGAGGACGCTGCCTATGGGGGGGGAATAGTTGTTGTATCACGCGTCACTTTGCCTAAGCTCTGCTAGAGTTGCACCCACCATCGCTATGTCGCGCACGACACCACGGCACTGTCGTACGTGGACGCGCGGAGCGATACGGCACTGTCGTACATGGAATGGTACGGCACTGTCGTATGTGGACGCGCGGAGTGATACGGCACTATCGTACGGTACGGCAGCACAGTACGGCGGTACGGCACTGTCGTACATGGATCGGTACGGCACTGTCGTATGTGGACACGCGGAGCGATACGGCACTATCGTACACGGGGCGGTACGGCACTGTCGTATGTGGATGCGTGGAGCGATACGACACTGATGACGTCACCCCTGTCGTACGTGGATGCTTGGCGTAGTACGGCAGCGGGCGCGACGCGATCGCACGCATGTCACGCAGCACGTCGCACCGCACACATTAGGCGCACTGGCTAAGGGCACAAGCAACCCGCAGATAGCATATCGCCTAATGCATTGTGCACAACGCTGCAAGCATACACTGCGTGACCGGTATCGTGAATAGTGCGCATGGTCCGGCGACTTGGTCGCGGACGATCTAAAATGCATGAGGCATCGCATATCAACGCGCACTAACGATAACACGTGCACCATGCATACGCGCGCGCTTGAGCATGATAATGCGAGCGTACCTTGAGGTCGCGAGGCAATGGCTCGAGTGATGCGGCGCGTCGAATGCAACACTACGCGCGATGGCGTAGTCGGCACCTTTACGCAAGTAAAGAACATTGCATTATTGCTATGACGGCTTATATAGCAATATCCGCACGCGGGATCACGGTAGTACACTTACTACTTGCAGATCTCTTGTACCGCGAGCAGTCGCTGCGAGTATATCTGCTACGCTCATTGACGGCCTAAAGGAGAAATACGTGTACAGTAATACGCAATCATAACGATTGGCGCTAAGACAAGCTAACCGCGCTTTGGTTGAGCTTACACCTTTTATGTCGCTCATGGTCGTATTTCTTGGATAAGCCCGAGCACCGATTTGCATCGGTTAGATGATGATTGCCTCGGCTAGGCACTGATAGCCTATCACGTCATCTACGCCCGTCTTGGAATATACGTTGTAACTCCTCGCATCGAAGACTTCCGCTGCCTCGATTGGTACGTTCTGATATAATCGAGCACGATGCACTAAGCCTGGTTCTCCGCAGAATCAATGGGCGGTTATGAGGAGTGATACAACACCATGTGCCATTCAGTTGCACAGTATCGCAGTCGTCAACCCCGACCCCAACATGCTGCGCGGCCAGTTGGCCGCACGCATTGCGGATTTGACAGGCACAACAGCTCCAGCGACTCAGATGACGACCCAGACACCGCATGAGGCCGCCTCGTACCCAACCCTGACACGCAGCCGCCGCAAGACAATCAGGTCGAACGGTACGAGTTCGTGCCAGGCCAAGGCGACCCGACGATGGGAATCAACCTGTCTGATGTTGCCCTGATGGACCTGTACGACCGCACCACGGTGGAGGGGCTGTATGCATACGGCGCAGCTCGGCGCTGCCGTACGCTTAATCTGCCCGACACGCTCGGTGCCAACACCAGCCCCTTCATCCGCAGTGTGCGCGCCGCTGACGTCCCGCTGCTGAGCGATTTCTGCCTGTCCCCGTTGTTATTGCAGCACGCCGGGTGCCTGAAGCAGCTCTGGCACGTCTCGATCCGGGTGACGTGCCATCGATCTGCCAATCACCTGGGCAACCCGCTGCCTACACCCACGTTTGTAGAGAGCCAGCTGTTGGGGCGGGGCCGCCTTATGCGGCAGCTGATGATTGTTCACCTCACGGGCCGCCCCCCCGAGGTGTTCCCATGTGCCATTCAGTTGCACAGTATGGCAGTCGTCAACCCCGACCCCAACATGCTGCGCGGCCAGTTGGCCGCACGCATTGCGGATTTGACAGGCATGACAGCTCCAGCGACTCAGATGACGACCCAGACACCACACGAGGCCGCCTCGAACCCGACCCTGACACGCAGCCGCCGCAAGACAATCAGGTCGAACGGTACGAGTTCGTGCCAGGCCAAGGCGACCCGACGATGGGAATCAACCTGTCTGATGTTGCCCTGACGGACCTGTACGACCGCACCACGGTGGAGGGGCTGTATGCATACGGCGCAGCTCGGCGCTGCCGTACGCTTAATCTGCCCGACACGCTCGGTGCCAACACCAGCCCCTTCATCCGCAGTGTGCGCGCCGCTGACGTCCCGCTGCTGAGCGATTTCTGCCTGTCCCCGTTGTTATTGCAGCACGCCGGGTGCCTGAAGCAGCTCTGGCACGTCTCGATCCGGGTGACGTGCCATCGATCTGCCAATCACCTGGGCAACCCGCTGCCTACACCCACGTTTGTAGAGAGCCAGCTGTTGGGGCGGGGCCGCCTTATGCGGCAGCTGATGATTGTTCACCTCACGGGCCGCCCCCCCGAGGTGTTCCCATGTGCCATTCAGTTGCACAGTATGGCAGTCGTCAACCCCGACCCCAACATGC